>RJWH01001277.1:235195-413559 GCA_004363575.1 Solenodon paradoxus
CCCGCTGTGAAACAACCTTGTCAAGATCAGCAGATACGTGTAACTTACCTCCTAGCTAACCTCAGTTGTCAAAACAATTAACACTACTGTATGGGGGAAAAAAGATACTCATTAAGAATAAAAAATCACTTCCAGTCAAGAGAACAAACTGAGATAAGGAAAACTCATGCGCTTCCCAAAGAGCAACTATAAATTCACCTATTTTCTGGAGGAAAAAAAACAGAGGCAAAGCAGGCACAGAGGTTAGAGACACAGCAGCAATCATGACAACCAAGGGTAGACAAAAATAAAAAGGTTCAGAGCTATGTGGCAGATATGAGATTCGAGCCACAGCAGAGAGGGTAGAAATGCTAAAAGAACCAGCCCTAACAGGAATAGTGAAAGCAGCAGAATGCCCACCTAGTGGCCCTATGACAAAGTGCCGAGAGAGAAGGTCTCCGTGCACGGTGGAAAGAGGAGTGCTCCACTGACTGGAGCAGGAAGCCCAGAGACAAAATTACACAGAGTGCCCCATAACCTTAAGGCAGCTAGGAGAATCCCCCACCATTCCTTGCTCCCCTACTAAACTGCCCCAAGAGCAGAACCAGTCCACCAGAAATCCTGCCCCAGGCTCAAAGGAAGAAGAGTCTTCCAAAGAGAGAAACCATCAACGCTACCTCATGGGTAGAGGCAAAACCTCAGCCTGACTGGTGATTGTGGGCCAACAGCAAGGTGGTCATTAGAGTTTGGAGCTGGGATACCAGGAGTAGGCTCTGCATCCCCGACACAAACTCTAACCCCATAGGCTTAACTCTTGGGTCCCAACACAGAGTCCACCTAAGAACTTCAATAAATCCAACCAGTGGTGATGCTACAAAACTCAAGAATCCCAGTGTTCAAAGCAAAATCCAGCCATATTTGCTATCCTACACAAGTTCATCACTGCAGGGAAACCTAATTCACAGAAACAGAATGTCAAACTGAGTGAAGATAGTAAGAAATACACATGAAATGACAGATCCAATTAAAACCCAGGAGAAAATGTGAATACAACAGACATTTGTAGAAAACTACCTGAGGATGAATTTAGGGAAATAGTGATAAACATACTCATGGAAATCAACAGAAGAGACAGAACAACAAAAAAAGAGAAGAAAGGAAGCAAGATAGCAAAGAAATGAAGAATATGATAGCTGAACTAAAGAACTTAAAAGAGGGACTCAAGAATAGGATGGATGAAGCCTTTAATGGAATCAGTGAGCTAGAAGACAGAACAGAGGACTCAAGCAAAACAGCAAAGAGATAAAAGAATGCAAAGAAATTAAGATAGCATTCAAGACCTATGGGATAACAAAAAAAGGAACAACAGTCACACTATACGGGTCACAGAGGGAGAAGAGGAAAAAAAGGGGAAGAAACTGTATTTGAAGAAATAACAGTGGAAAATTTTCCTAACCTGAAGAATGAAGAATGCCTCCAGACCCAAGAAGCTCAAAAAGTTCCTAGTAAAAGAAACCCAAAGAGACTGAGACACCTAGACACACTGTGATCAAAATGTCAAAAATATAAAATAAAGAAAGGCTCCTAAAAGCCAGAGAAAAATGAGTCACAAAGAAAGGAGCCTCCATGAGACTGTCAGCGGATTTCTAAATTGAAACTCTAGAGGCCAGTAGAGAATGGCATGATATATTAAAAATGCCGAAAGAAAAGGATTTTCAACCTAGGATACTATATATACCCTGAAAGATTATTATTCACAACTGAAGGAATGACAAAAAGCTTTTCCAAGAAACAAAAGTTAAAGGAATGAATCAACGCAAAACTAGTTGTACAAAAAATACTAAAGGATACCTTACAGTGTGTAAAGAAGCCCATGCCAACAAAGCAGACAATCTTAAGGACATGGGCAGATTTTTAGAAAAATACAATCTACCAAGACTGAACCAGGAAGAATTGGAAAACCTGAAGACAACAATCACAAGCAAAGAAATTGAGGATATAATCAAAATTGTCCCTAAAAATAAAGCCTAGGTTCAGATGGCTTTTCTAATGAGTTTTACCAAATCTTCAGAGAAGAATTAATGCCTTTTCTTCTCAAACTCTTCCAAAATATTGAACGGGGAACAGTCCTAAATAATTTCTACGAGGCTAACATCACAATGATACCAAACGCTGATAGAGACGTAACCAAGAATGTAACATACCAATATCTCTAATGAACAAAAATAGATGCAAACATCTCTACAAAATATTAGCAAGCTGAATCCAACAACACATCGAAAAGATCATCCATCATGACCAAGTAGGATTTACTCCAGAGATACAAGGATAGCTCAACATATACACATCTATTAGTCATGTCACGAGAGCAAGAGGAAAAAACCACATGATCATATCAGCAGATGCAGAGAAAACTTTTGACAAGATCCAACACCCATTTATGACAAAAACCTTGCATAAAATGGGGATCGAGGGTACATACCTCAACTTAATAAAACTTCAAATACGACAAACCCACAGCCAACATCATAGTCAATGGTGAAAAATTGAAAGCAACCTCTCTAAGTCAAGAACAAGGCAAGGCTGTCTACTCCGAACACTGCTATTTAATATCATACTAGAGGTCTTAGCCAGAGCAATTGAGCAAGAAAAAGAAATAAAATGTATCCAAATTGGAAAGGAGTAAAATTATTATTTGCAGAATATATAATTATATATATTGAAAACCCTAAAAACTCTGTTAGAATACTACTAGAACTAAAAAATAACTATAGGAAAGTGGCAGGCTACAAAATCAGTGCACAAAAATCTGTTGTATTCTTATAGGCAAACAATATGCTAGAAGAAAATGAAATAAAGAAAACCACACTGTTTAAAACAGAATTGAAAAGAATCAAATACCTTGGAATATACTTAACAAAGGAGGTGAAAGACTCGTACAATGAAAACTATAAGTCTTTCTTAAAAGAAACAGGAAGATACAAAGCTGGGAAAACCGTGTTCATGGTTGGGAAGAAACAGCATCATTAAAATGGTCATCTTCCCTATTCACAATAGCTAAGAATTGTGAACTACTTAAGGGCCAATACTAGATGAATAAATAAAGAAGATATGGTACATATGCACAATGGAATATTACACAGCCCTTAGAAGAGAAGAAATCCTGTCATTTGAATCAACATGGATGGATCTAGAGGGGATTATGCTAAGTGATATAAGTCAAAAGAAGAAAGATAAGATACCAGATAAACTCATTCACAGGTGGAATGTGAATAGACAAAACAAAGGAACAGATGAAATAAAACCAACCCTTGGACACTTACAATAGAACTGAGGTTACCAATAGGGAATGGGATGGGCAGGGACAAGTAGTGGTGGAGTCCACTGGACAATGGTGAAGAACACTTGATCTATAGAAGGGCAGGGCATGTTGATGTGTATCTGGGGAAACTGAACATATGGGGAACCTATACATATGAGTTTATTTTAATGTGTAGAATAAAAGTTACTGCAATAAAAATAAATAAATAAAAGAATAAAAAGGCAGGCTTGCCCTGATGGAGGAGTGGTTTAGTCAACTGCCTCCAACTAAAGTGCAGGTCATATACACCTGACCTGGGTTCGTGCCCTGAGCCAGGGAAACCAAGACATACAACTAAATAAAAATAAAGTGCTTCTTCCTCCTCTTTCTTTCTGCCTGCTTGCCCACTCACCTTCATTCCTACCTGCACTTTTCCTTTAAAAAATAACAAAATAAAAAGGTATATCACAAATTGTGAGACTTTATCTATACTATATATACTTCACCTAAAATTCTGCTAGTAAACCTACAAATCAAAAAAAGAAAATGTATTTCACTAGAGAATATAAAAAATGCAACATATGCATAAAAAAGATGCTCAACATCATTAGTTATGAGGGAAATAGTGTGCCAAGAGGTAAAAGTATAATAATAGCAAGCATAAACCAATTAGATGGAGAATACAACAATTAGATGGAGAAACAGCAGAAGCATAAATTGGTACAACTATTTTAGAAAACTGGCTATATAATATATTTAACAGTTAAACACATGGATTCTCTATAACCTAGCATGTATGTGTATATGTACATGTTTATGTATATATAGTCAATGAAACTGTTTAGTTAGGAGACAAAAATAGAAAACACTGGTTAACCATAAATCTTTTAGAAAATCATATGAATTTGGGTATTATTTTAAAATATGATTTACACTTGTTTAAAATAATTATTGAAAAACAAGCAATTTTAAGGAACTTACCCATACTGTATTGTAGTCAATACTGCTCCTCTCTTTTCCTTTTCAAGTTTTAACTTTTTCTTCCTTTCAATATTGGCCAGAGTTGGATAATTTCTAGAAAACAAAATAGTCCAAAATTATAAAAGCGGTTTTAAAATACAAGTTTAATTAATCAAGCAATTATTATATTTAGCAATTTTTGTTTAACTACTAATACAGTAAATCATTATAATCCTTTAATTGCTTCTAGAATTTTTTAATGGGGGAAAAAGTAGACTATAATAATGCTACTGAAAGTATAGATCACCTCTCTCTCCACAAACTTTGCTACCAGTCTGTGACTAGATAAAAAAAACTTACACTAGAATTTAAATCAAATTTATTACATAATGTGCTCAAATTGATCTCATTTAGGTATTTGGTGTGTATCCATAAATACTGAAATAAAAATACTATGCAATTAACTTATACAAATACATATTAGGTATTTTCAAAGTTAGCAAGATGTGGAAGAGACGGCTGTCCAAAAAAAAGGTAGATCCTACTAGGAAGGAGGAGAAGCACATAAATAGCTAAAACAAAAGGTAAAATGTAGTAAGTGCCTCCAAAGAGTATAATGATTAGAAGATGGCAAGGAAAGATCCTATCTAGCCAGTGAAATCCAGAAAGAAACATGAAAGAAATTAGTTTTAAGTGGTATTAATAGAAATCAGATGGAAAAACTTGTGTGTTCTAAGTAGAGAAAACAATACAAACAAATCAAGGCCTTAAAAGTGTGAGATATCCAGAGAATGGCAAGTGATTCATTTTGTATGAAACATAATATAGCTGCAGGCAATCAGAGCAGAAAGGTAGGCTGAGGACAAAATGTGCCTTGAATGCTTTAGCCTAGAAAGTATGTATTTAACTCGGCAGCAATGGGGAGTCAATGAAAGTTATGAACAGGGAGAGATGTGCACAAGTCATTATGATTAAATCTGACAGCAGTATACAAGATGAATCACTCAGACAATGCCTTCTTTGTTCCTTGGCACAGTTGTGTGGAGATGCAGATTCTAGGAGTATTAAAATCAAAGGA
Source organism: Solenodon paradoxus (assembly GCA_004363575.1). NCBI lineage: Eukaryota > Metazoa > Chordata > Mammalia > Eulipotyphla > Solenodontidae > Solenodon > Solenodon paradoxus. The sequence goes on from RJWH01001277.1 coordinate 240,514, forward strand.
ACACAGATAGCTCTCTACCACTATGTCTAGTTGATTATGAGAGTAAATTTTGAGAAACACCAACAAATCATGCTTCTAGGACACTGTTTCCACCTTCTTTTTTGTTACATCTGACTTGAACAGCATGGATGATATGAAGTCTATGGGTTGGCCACATTGGAAGACAACAATAGATATGACAATGAGTAAGTGGTGAAGTAATCAGAAAAAAAGGCAATGAATTTCAATGAGGACAGTGCAAAGCATTCTATCCAGCCAAGAAAAATAAACTCCATAAATAAAAGATGATGAATGTACAAGTTATAAATAAACCTAAGAGGAAAAGATCAAGGTCACAGGAGATAAAAATCTGACAGACAGTCAGCACCATATGCCTACATTTTTGGAAAGCAAACATAATCTGAGATTATATGAAATGGGCTCTGGCACATGTACAAGTGTGAAATCTTCCTCTCATGATAGTTAAAAGTGGTCAGAAACTCTCGGGGCATTATGTCAAGTTTTGCACTTCTAAACTAAAAAGGAATGTTGAGAAAAAAGAAAACTTGGAAGTGGTTCAGGAAAGACTCAAAGATGATTAACAGGATGAAAAATATAAACCTCTGAAGAAAGATGAAAGAAAATGGAACTATTTGCAGCTTTTAAAAGAGGAAGAGAAGCGACAATAAATGATCTTATAGAGGGATGGAAACCAGCTGTTCTCGACTTGAAGACAGAATATGCAGAAGCAGAAATGATGAGGAAAAATGGTGATGACTTTCACAAGCCCCAGACTGTCTGGGTATGTCACTCAAGACCCATCACATCTCCCAAATTCATGTATTCTTATTACTTGTGTTTCTGCCAACATTTTTGTACTAAGTATTGCAGACTCTTAACATGTTGAACCTTATGCTAGACAATAAAATTTTAGTACTACAGTGTACCACATACAAGCAAGCAAATGCTAGCTACAGAAGTGCTTCTTAATGGTAAAGAATGTAAACATCTTTTATTATTTTTTTTATTATAGCAAGTAGATTTTAGGTGAGATGTAAGAAAGATTTCCTGGACTTCTGGCCAATACGGCGACCTGGTAGGAGCACACTCAAGTACTCCCTATAGAGCAACTAGAAATTCACCTATTTTCTAAAAACAAACACCAAGGAAAAGCAGGCACATACACTGCAGACACAGAGCAATAATTGTGACAACAAAGGGTAGGCAAAAATTGTCTGGTTTCAGAGCTACACACAAAACTCAGAATTGGGTTTCCAGCCAGGGCAGAGGGAGTGAGTGTAGGAAGAGGCCCTCCCAGGAATTGCAAAAGCAGTGGAGAGCCTGCCCATCAGGACCTGAATATAGAGCTGGGGATGGGAGGGCGGGTCTAAGTAAAGGGCAGAAGAGGCACCAGTGCCCTGGTTGAGCAAAAGGCCCAGTGAGAAAAATGACACTGGGCGCTGCCATAACCAGAAGGCAGCAAGAGCAATCATCCACCCTACCCCAAATACCCTCCCACCATATTGCCCCAGAGCCACAGGACCCACCCACCAGAAATCCCACCCCAGATCAACTGGAGACTAAACAATATGATTCTGAATGCCTCTTGGGTAAAAGAGGGAATCAAAGAAGAACTTAAAAAAAACTTAGAGACAAATGAGAATAAAGACAGGAGCTACCAGAATCTATGGGATGCAGCAAGAGCAGTACTAAGAAGGAAGTTAGTTCATTACAATTCAGGCCTACCTCAAGAAACAAGAAAAATCGCACATAAACAATCTAACCCTACGTTTAAAACAACTATAGAAAAAAGAAAATTAAAGACAAAAATTAGTAGAAGGAAGGAAATAATCAAAATTCAAGGAGAAATAAATGAAAGAAAACAAAAAGGCAATCTAGAAGACCAATGCAACCAAAAATTGGTTCTTTGCAAAAAAAAAAACAAAATTGACAAATCATTGGCTGGATTCACAAAGAAAAAAGAAAACTCTCATAACTTGAATCAGAAATTAAAGGGAAGAAGTTACAAAAGATACCACAGAGATACAAAACATCCTAAGAGAGTATCATGAACAACTCTGTACCAACAAAGTAGACAACCTTAATGACATGGACAGATTTCTAAGTTGTAAAATTTATAGATGGAGTGACTGTAGTGTTTCCTTTATCTTACTAATTTACGTGTTTCTATTTCCAATTTCAGTGAATTCTACTCTTTACTGTTTCCTTCCTTCTACTTGCATTTGGATTTCTTTTGCCCTTATTTTCTTAGATTTTTTTAACTGGAAGATTAGAATACAGATTTGAGTCTTTTCAACTTTTCTAATGCTATAAAATCAAAGTGTTATGAAGTTCTTTTCCAGCATACTTTAGCAATGTTTTATACAATTTTGATATAATTTCATTTATTAAATGCATTTAAAAATTTCCTTTGAGACTTCTTCTTGAATCCACGGATTAGACTGTATTGCTTAGATTCGCAATATATTAGTTTTCTTTTGCTTCTGCAACAAATTGTTACAAACAGTGATATAAAACAAAAACTCATTCTCTTATAGTTCTGATGCCAGAAATCCAAGCTGAGCCTTACGGGGCTACAGTCAAAATGTCAGCAGGGTTAGGTTTTTCTGGGAACTTCAGGAGAGAATCCATCACATGCCTCCTCTGTCTTCTGATGCCTGCAGACATTCTGTGGCTTGTGCCTGCATTAATTCAATTTCTGCCAGTGTGTTGTTGTCACATTATTTTTCCTTCTTCTGTAGTCTTTACCTCTATCTTATAAGAACACCTGTGATTTTATTTAAGGCCCAGGAGGCTCTCCAAGATAACATCTATCTCAAATTCTTTTAATCTAATGCCCCACTTTCATTTAAGATAATATTCACATCAGGTGTTTGGAGATTTTCTCCACATCTTTCTATAATTTTCTAGTGTGATTCCACTGTGGTTGAAGACATACTCAGTATGATTTCAAATCTTTTAAGCTTTGGGAGACTTGTTTTACAGCTCAATATATGGTATATCTTTGTGTTCCATGGGTACTTGAAAAGTAGGAGTATTGTGTTGTTAGATGGAATATTCTATATATGTCAGTTATATGCCATCATTGAGTTCTTCTGTATCTTTGCTGGTTTTCTGTCTAATGTTCTCTCAGTAGCTGAAAGGGAGTCTTGGAAATCCTTTTTAGTTCTATCAAATTTTGCTCCACATATTTTGTAGCTGTTTAGTGCCTACTTGATTATGATTGGAATTGATATGTATTCTGTTGGACCAGTCTTTTTATGATTACACAGACTCTTTACCAAAAAAAAAAAGAAAGAAAAGAACAATTTCCTTAAATGAGACATCAGAGATATTGTGGAAACTTCTTTGGTGGATACCTTTTTAAATAGTTCATTTTCTCTTGCTGGCAGATTAAAGTGTGACTCCTAAAGCTCAGGGCTCTTGCAATATCTTTTCTAAAGATGTAAGAGTCTGTTTTTTAGAGGCTAAGTCAACAAAATTCTTTTCCAAAAGTTATACCACTCTTACTCACAAAGAACCTAGAGACTAAAAAAACCTGGGGAAAACAGGGTACTAGAAAGCAAATTATCCAAAAGAAAAAGCAGAAACATAAAATGCAGTGTATAAAATTATACATGAATCATCATGAACCCCCCTTGCAGCAATGTACTACTGAGATACAAAAATAAGTCTTGAGCTTTGCTGAAAAACACAGTTCAGGTTCCTAATGTAAACTTGAAACAAATCCACAGATTACTGAAAAAGAAGCACAAATTGTCTTAATGCTGTAAAATTATGTTGATATAAAAACTCAATCCAAGATCTGTCTGAATGGATATTACGAGGTTATAAAGACTGTGACAAGTGGTATTTTTATAACTGGTCTCTATTTTTATGTGATAAAATCATTTTTACTCCTATACTTCTTTCTTTCCCCAATACTCCCAAAAGGAATTGGTCCTGGTACAATATTCATTTTTTCTTTCTCTTTCCTTCTTTCACCTCTTCTCAACTCTCTGCCTTCTCTTTATCTATGCCCTAAGCCACCAGAGATAATCCTTAAGCACTAGAATCAGTAAGTGGACAAACCTGTGCCAAACATCATCTTAGCACATATTATTCTGGTTACACTATACTCTCAGCCTTAAATCACCATCCATTTATTTGTTGACTTTTCCCTAAGCCTACTGTCTTTAAAAACACAATCCCTCTTGCACTGAACTACAACTGCTTCAGTACAAGCCACACTACTGTATATTTATCTCAAAGTCTTTCTAAATTTCAAAAAGATGTAGCTTTTCTTAGGAGAAGACCCCCTCTGCTGGAATTCTGCAAGAAGCAGGGACACATTTTAAGGATTTCCTCTGAGTCATAGTAGCTAATGAAATAACTATCACAAAACTACTCCACCTTGTGGAGGACTCCCAATATGAAACGTTTCAGTGTTTCTAAAATTGGTTTTGGAAACAAACTTTTACCAATTCTTTTCCCTAGTACACACAGTATTCCCCCTCACGAGCCAAGAATTAAGAAAGAACCAGCACCTCCCCTTTTATGAGGGCCAAGTTATTATTAGAAAGCCTTAATGTGTTTAATTAAACAGACTGAGCATCTCTGCAACGATGAAGGGATGAAGGCAAAGATGTATTTTATTTAAAGCTAAAGGGCAACACATCAAGCATATCTTTAGCTTTCTTTAGGTCCCAAAATAATTACTCTATAAAAATCTATGGCAAGGCATTCTAACATAAAATTCAAGGCACACGGACTGTTCTGCCGTATCGGTATGAAATTTGCTTTTCAAGGAGTTCAAATAATATCTTTTTAACAATTGGAGAATGACATTTAGAAAATAAATATTTTCATGTAAAGCTTTAAAAAAATTTCTAGGGAGAAAATGTTTGTATTTTAGGAAATTTATCACATGTTCCAAAAAGAAATGTTTCCCATTCTTTTAATCAATGAAGTACATATGTAGAAATAATGTATGAATACGTCAGAATATGTTAAAGAGCAAGAATTTGAGATCCAAGATGTGGAAGAGTATCAGATGAATTCAGCAAAAATGTTTTCAGAACACTTTATTATAAGGCAACAATACAGATGCAAATAAACTTTATCTAAAACTGTCATCCTCACCCAATTTCCTCATTCTCTTTAAGCATCTCTAAATTTCAAAAATCGGAAACCTCATGTATGCAATCTGTTGATTTTGTCCATTCCTCTTCCAAGAAACTTCTGTCCACTGTCATAGTCATGCCTTTAGTCTACACCCTAGAAACCAGAGCACTCTATCCCCCTTAGCCCCCACCTCGCTGACAAGAGAAACATAACCCAATAAATATATTAAACACTTGCTCAGGTCTATTCTTTATTCAGAAGGACAGAGCTGCCTCCAAATATCACTTTGATTTTTGAAATTCAACAAGTTTTGAATTTTATCAAGAAGCACTCAGGTAAACTTACTGCCATTCTCCCCTCTTCCTTAATGATATTGTTTGGAGAGTTCCACCAATGCTGATGCCACTAAAGGTGGGCAAACATCCCACTTTGAGTCAATGAGATCTATGTGGAAGTCTCCTGGCGGGGGCTAAACTATTGTTTTCCCAATGAAAAAGGGGTAAACATGGGGCCTTTGCTTTTTTCCCTTCTTTCTGCCTAATGGGGCCTAATAATTGGCTGTGCAGGACCCTTCTGGCAGCCATGAAGATGAAAACCACTTACTGAGGAGCAACAAGAGAAAGTCTATGCCCAGTGGTACTTGTCAAACCGCGACAGAAGCCCTGGACTGCAGTCCTCTTGGGAAAAATAGACCTCTTTGTGCTAAGTCACAGTAGCAAGGTTGCTGGAGCCTGATCCTAACTGATGTAAGCACCATCACACCCTAGCCATTCTCTTTAATCTGAATGCTTTCCATGTTCAATAAGGGATATCTTGATTTAAAAATTTTGCCAATTTCTCATAAAGTTAAACATATTCTTATATGAGCAACCAATCCCACTCTCAGGTATCAACCCAAGTCAAATAAAAACTCATGTTCCTGATGTACCTCTGAGAACTATATAAGGTTATAAACCAATGTTATTCTTTTTTTTTTTTAAGGAAGCTGCATGCAGGAAGGAATGAAGGCAAGTCACCAGGCAGGCAGGCAGAGAGAGGAAGAAGCATTTTATTTTATTTCCATTTAGATGTTCACACTGATTGTTTCCCCCTGGACCAGGGACTTGAACGAGGGGAAAGTAGCCTGTGTCCTTAGGAGGTGATTGTCCCAACTGCTGCTCCACCAGGGCACACCTCATTAATTTTTTTTTTAAATCCATGCTCCAAACAAAAACTTGTATGTCAGTACTTATGAAAGTTTTATTTATAATCAGCAAATACTGGAAACATCTCAAATGTTTCAACTGGAAAATGGATAAACTGTGGTACAGCCATATAATGGGATAGAATTTTATTAATATAAAGGAATAAACAACTCAATAATGTAAATGAATCTCAAATATACTATGCTAAGTCAAAGCATAAGATTCAAAAAAGTCACCACCGTTTTATGATGTTCTGGAAAAGTTACAAATATAGAATGGAAAACAAATCGGTGATTGCTAAGAGCGAGGTAGAGGGAAAAGTTGACTACAAAGAGCATTTGGTGCAGTAGCATGTGAAAAAATACTATTTTAAATCTTGATTGTGGTGACTACATATTTCTATGTCAGAGTTATATACTATAATGGTAAATTTCACTATACAATATACCTTAAAATAAATGGGGAAAAGGTGCTAGGTAATGAGTCAGCCCTAAGCAGGGAAGCGGTGGGGAAGGGAACAGGCTCCAATCAAAAAGGCAGCAGAACATGAGTAGTGCCAATATGATGTCCTCCAATAAAGAGGAACCATTAGGATGCCTCTTGGCAGGGATAAGGGCTACCAGACCCTTGAAAAGCCTCAGCCCAAAACTCCTTGTGGCCTGTTTCTCGGAATATGGCCTGTCCTTATTCTAATAGGTATACTATCTTCAATGAATCTCATTTGCTTTTGCTTTCAACTGGCTGTGCTACCTTCTTTGTTCCCAGAGCAGATGGGCCTGAGAAAATCTCTCCAGCTCACAAGAACCTTGGAGCGAGACCCCAAGAACCTCATGGTAACAATGGGACAGGCACTGCACTTCTTACAGAAATCTTGCAAAATGAATCGATGACATAGCCATCCAGACTCCAAGTAACCCTTGACTCCTTGGTGTTATTATGGTGAAAATTAATGCTTCAGTTTCCTATGGTCACCTCATGTATATTTATCCTATATCTCATATTATAGTAAGTCTTAAAGGCAAGCATCTACTAGTATTTTTATGACTCTAGTCATATATAAAAAACTCTCCCCTTTCCAAACTGAACGTTTACTTCTGTCATGAAGTTATTCAAAAATATCGTAACATACCTTAACATAAACTTGAAGGTTGCTGAGAATTCTTTTCTCATTAACAACTGAAAAGTAAACTAGTCTTTTACAAGACTATCTATAAAAACATGCTACCTAAGTTAGTTTGCATCTTTAAACCATTTTTCCTTTAAAATATGTTTCATAAAACCACAAGGGGGCACAGTTCACATTTATAAGGGACAAGTTACTTTAGAAAGCAATGCATTCAAATACTGATGGGTTTGATGAGTCTTGGTGATGGTCTGTCCTAGGGGTGAGAATTTAATGGTCAAAAGTATAGCAATTTAAGTAGTTAGTTATATAACTGATTTCCAGCCATTGTTATTAGTAAGAGCAACACATTTCTGCCCAATTTCTTTTAAAAAAAAGATGTAGTTTACAACACAAATTAAAAATGAGTCTTATCAAGATTTGTCCATTTATTCATATGTATAAAATAGAATAATTTTAGTAAGAATATTTTCGAGCCCCGTTAAAATATTATCCCTTATATCTATGGCACTAAGGGATATAGTCAGGTAAAAGATGATTTAAAACTTCTAATTTAGAGGCCAAGAAGCTAATCAATAGAACCACAAAAAGAGGCATCTATGCTAAAGGCAAGGCAGACACGGTATTCAAAGACAGGCAAGATATTCCTCTAGGCAGTTGAGAAAATATATCACCTATATGGCAGGACTTCAGCTAGGTACAAGAAATCAGCAGAGCTTCAAAGATGGAACACCTAAGACTTTCTAGAAGCAGCAGGAGCAAAACTGAGACTGATATGATAAATAATAAGCCTGGCTGGGACAAAGTATTCCTGTAAGCAAATAACATGAAAATAATCAGAAAAAGTAGGTTTAACTCACATTAAAAAATACCACTTCTAAGGAGCTGGTCTTTTAACTGGGTAAAATAAAATCAGTTTAACACATTTATTTAAAAATGTTGTTTTACACAGTCCCCTATAAAACTAAGAAATAAATGCATATTGAACATCTGATTTGAACAATAAAAAAACAAAATAGAAAGAAAATTCCCTAAGGCTATTATTAGTCAATTCCTTAAATGGGACAGCACTGGGGTACAAATGGGGACAGTATTCACTCAACGAGTAAATTTCAGCTGAGTGTTTTTTCTTCAGCAACTGAGCCAGGGCTGAGTGAGTTCCAGATATGGAACTGGTAGAAGAGAGTGCTAAGATACTGAGAAGTGGATGAAATGATTTAAACTGGGCAGGGTAATAAAAGCAGACAGGAGATGACAGAAAAAGAAGGTAAAAGAATAAAGGATGGGAGGCTCCAACTAGGCCAGGACCAGGTAGAGATGAGAGCTGGATGGAATAAAAGCTATGATAAAGAAGAATATGCTCAAATTTAAGATTTCTGGGGCAAAACGTTCAGAGGATTAAGATCCAGGAAGTAGCAGAAACTGCATGGAGGTGAAGGACACTGGAACTTTGAAAGTGTGTGCTGAATCAACTATTACAAGCTACAAGTCTTAAAAAGTCAGGGAATTCAAAGCATACATACTTCCTTTGGAGCAGCTGATATACCAAGGGCAGGGCAGTACAGGTAACTGCAACCCGTCTTGCTAAGAATTATGGAGGAGGATGTCAAAACTGCGGAGAGCTGTGTAGACAGATTACAGAAAACTCAAAGGAGATGAGCAAAGGAACAATCTTCTGGAATCTGCATCAAGAGGCCCTACATATTGCAAAATCAAATAGTTACTTTTTGTTTTTATTTTACTTGACCTTTTTTAAAACAATATGCACTGGTAACCACATCTTGCTTCTTGAAATTTTTCTTTCCACTGGTTTCCATGACATGTCATATTCTTAATTTTCTTTTACCTCCATGGATCTCACTCTCTATCAAGCTATCTCCTTTTCTAACTCTACATTCCCTCTGTAGGGAAAGTCTTCTATATTCATGGTTTCATGATTTAAATATACTTATCTCTAGCTTAGTCTGGTTTGAGTTCCAATGCCTAGATAACATCTTCAAACAGCCATCTCAGAATCTTCTCACACTCAACAAAGTTCAAAATCATTACCTCCAAATCTTCTTTCAATATGCCCCATCTCATTAACAGGGACCACCACTCACAGAGATGTCCCATACGAGGAAATTGGAAGTCTCAAAACCCTTTCCTTTTCAACCTCTAATCTTTCAGTCACCAAATAGTGCCCATTTTAATCTTCTAAATATTCCATATCAACTTAGTTCTTTGTGTCCCCACCACTATCTTTTAAAAGCTTCAATCATCTATTACCTATACTCAAGAGCCTTGAACATGCCCATCTACCTGGTCACTAAATTCTGCTTCCCCATATCTCCCTAGTTAGGCCTGAAATCAGTTCAGTTTCCCTTTGTTGATGAACTCCCTGTTCCTCCAAACTGAATGAGGTCTTTTCTTTTATATGTTGAGGAGAGTAAAACAGATAGTCGCTGAAGTTGGATCCCATTAATTTAATAGTGATTATAATTTTCCCAGAGTTTATATAGTGATTTAACTTATGCACCAGAGTAAAGAACCAAAATTGGCATATCTAGAACTCTTTTCAGATCTTCCCTATTGCCTTAACCGATCAAAAAATTGAAATAACCTACAACTAGATTTACTAAGTTAACTTCTAAGTTACTTTATAATCATTGCTGATGACAACTTTCTCAAGAGAATTAGATGTTTATAAAAGAGGTTGGCACTACTGAACTATACTATTTGAATTAATCAAAGTCAGGGCTAAGTATTAGAACAGAAACATAGAGTCTTCGCAGTTTGGCCACTTCCATCCCTTCTAGCAGGATATAATCCTGACTACTGTCATTGTCAGCTCTTCCTGTGTGATTATTCTTCTGTATAAAATAATACGAAAAAATATATAACTAGGTAGGAGTCAAGATGGCAACCTGGTAGGAGTGTGTCGGATCTCTGCCTCACAAAAAAACTAGATATCATTTATTTTTCAGACATACATGTCACGGAAGGGCAGGCCAGGAGGGTGCAGAGACAGCAGCAGCATTTACCACAACAAGGGTAGGCGAAGGCATCGGGATTCAGAACTGCATCAGGGATTCAGGACTCCGAGACTAGTGGGGAAAAAGTGACGGACAGACTGTAGCCTCGGGAAGAAGCAGGCCTCCCAGAAATTGTTCAAAATGCAGTAGAGAGCAGGCCCAGTGGGTCCAGGACACAAAGCTGAGAGAGGTACTTGATGAAGAGTGGAAGGAAGGCCAGCAACCCAGTGGTGTGTGCAGGGACCCCCAAAATAAAATTACACAGTGGGCCACTATAATGGAAGGCAACTAGGGGAATTTCCCACCCCCGACCCCTCCAACCATATTACTCTGGAGCTGCAGAACCCGCCCACTGGAAATCCCACCCCAAGCTTAAAGGAAGGAGAGTTTCTACCAGAAGGAAGTTTGAACAGTTACATGCAGTACCACCCTATGGGCAGAGGCAGAGCTGTAGCCCAACTGCTGATTATGGGCCAGCAATGGGGTGATTATTAACATCTATAGACCTTGGACACTGGGGGAAAGCTCAGTAGCCTCCATGCAAACAACAACTTCATCGGTTGAACTTTTGGGCCTCAACGCAGGGTCTACCTAAGAACTTCAACAAATCCAACTAGTGGTGATGCCATAAAACTCAAGAATTCCCAATGATCAAACCAAGATTCAGGGTTCTCTGGTGCAAGTCGATAACCTACAAAACGCCATCACTGCAGGGAAACCTAACCCACAGAAACATAAACAGAATGTCAAACAAAACAAAGACATAGAGAAATAGACATGAAATAATGGTCCAATGAAAACCCAAGAGGAAAATCTGAATACAGCAGACAAGCACAAACTACCTAAGGATGAATTTAGGGCAACAGTGATAAACAGACACCTGGAAATCAAGAAAACAGAGGAATAAAAGGAGAACACAAAGGAAAGAGAAGAAATGAAGAAGGACATCAAAGAAATGAAAAACATGATAGCTGAACTAAAGAACTCAATAGTGACTCAAGAGTAGGATGGATGAAGCTTCCAATAGAATCAGTGAGCAAGAAGATAGGGCAGCAGAATGCACTCAAACCAGCAAAGAGAAGAAAAAAATGCAAAGAAATGAAAGCATTCACAACCTGTGGGATAACATCAAAAGGAACAACATTCAAATCAGGGAAGTACAGAAGGAGAGGAGAAAGAAAAGAGGTTATAAACTGCATATGAAGAAATAATAGCTGAGAACTTCCCTAACTGAGGAAAGAAGCAAGACTCCAGATTCAGGAAGCTCAAAGAATTCCAAACAAAAAACTCAAACAGACCTACACCTAGGCACACATCATCAAAATGTTCAGAATACAAGATAAAAAAATCTTAAAATCAGCCAGAGAAAAACAAATCACATAAAAGGAGTCCCCATAAAATCGTCAGTGAATTTCTCAAATAAAACCACCTATCAGAAGGAAATGGCATGATATATTAAAAATGCTGAAAGAAAAAATATTTTCAAGTTAGGATACCATTTAGATGTCAAGGAATAATAAAAAGCTTTTCAGAGAGGCAAAAGTTAAAGAAATTTATCACTCCAAAACCAGCTCTACAAAAAACACTAAAAGAAGCTCTATAAATTGTAAAGAAACCTCCTACAAAAAAAAGATAGCAAAATATAAAAAGTGGGTAGGCGGAGACGAGAATAAAAACGTGGATGGTTAGAATGAGCTGCTTTCAAATAAACATAGAATTCTTAATGCTAACCTCAGGGTAACTCGAAAATACATCTCCGAGGGAAACACAAAAAAGAAAACAAAAAAGGGAAACAAATCAAAACATAGCTACACCCAACCATCTAAGCAGAGAAAGGACAAAGGCACTGTCTGGAGCAACACGCAGAAAACAAATTACAAAATGGCAAAATAAATATATATCAATAATCACCCTAAATGTTAATGGACTGAACTCACCAATCAAATAAAACAGAGTGGCCAAATGGATTAAAAAGCATAACGCAACCTTCTGCTGAATTGAGGACATTCACATTCACCTTCTATCAAAAGATAAACAGGTTCAAAGTCAATGATTTGAAGATAATCCTAGGGTCGAATGGCAATCCAAGAAAAAAAAAAGCAGGACACAGCCATACTTACGTCCAACAAAACAAACTTTCAACTAAAAAGTATGACAAAAGAGAGATGGAAATTATATAATGATTAAGGAATCAATCCAGCAAGAAGATATAAACCTTATTAACATATATGCACCAAATGAAGGAACATCGAACTATATTAAGAAAGCATTACTGGACATGATGAGAGGCATCGAAAGCAACACAATAGTATGAGACTTCAACACCCAAATTACAACAATGGACAGATCAACCAGGCAGAAAATTTACAGGGAATCAGTGGCTTTAAATGAACATTCAGAACAAGTTAGGCATAATAGATATAACAAATATTTCATCCAATGACTACAGATTTCACTTCCTTCCAAGCACACATGGCACATTCTCAAACACAGATCATACGTTGGGACACAAAAACGCCTCAACAAATTTACAAGAATTGAAATCACATTAAGCATCATTTCTGATCACAATGGTTTAATACTAGAAATCAACCACAAACAGGAAGTTGGAAGACCCCAAATTAATTGGAGACTAAATTCGATAAGCTTCTGAATGACTCAGGTAAAAGAGGAAATCAAAGAGGAACTTACAAAATACTTAGAGACAAATAAGAATGAAGATAAGTGCCACCAGAATCTATGGGATGCAGTAAGAAGGAGGAAGTTCATTGCAATCCAGGACCACCTCAAGAAACAAGAAAAATCACAATCTACACCAACATTTTAAGCAATTAGTGAAAGAACAATTAAGCCAAGAATCAGTAGAAGAAAGGAAATAATCAAAAGTTGAGCAGAAACAAATGAAATAGAAAACAAAATGACAATCCAGAAGATTGATGAAACTAAAAGTTGGGTCTTGAAAAAATAAACAAAATTGACAAACCACTGACTAACTCACATAAGAAAATTAAGAGAAAACTCTTATAACTAGACTCAGAAATGAAAGGGGAGAAATTGTAACAGATACCACCAAAATACAAAAGCTCCTAAGAGACTACTACGAACAGTTCTATGCTAATGAACTGAACAACCTCAAGGACATGAATAGATTTTTAGAAAAATATATACCAAGACTGAACCTGGAAGAACTGGAAAACCTAAACAGAACAATCGCAAGCAGGTAATCAAAAGTCTCCCTAAAAATAAAGACCCAGGACCAAATGGCTTTTCTAATAAATTTTACCAAACCTTCAGAGAAGAATTAATACCTATTCTTCTCAAACTGTTTTGAAATATTGAAGAACAGGGAAACTTCCAAACACTTTCTGAGGTTAACATCACGACGATATCAAAAGCTAAAAGACATCACCAAGAAAAAAAATTATAGACCAATATCTAATGAACATAGACACAAAAACTCTCAACAAATATTATTATTAGCCCAACAAATATTATTAAACCCAACAATAAATCAAAAAGATCATCCATCATGACTAAGTGGTCATTTATCCCAGGAATGCAAGGAAAGTTCAACATGCATAAATCTATTAACGTAATAGAACACATCAATAAGAGAAAGGAGAAAAACCACATGATAGATGATAGTACTAACAGACACACAGAAAGCTTCTGACAAGATTCAACACTCATTTATGATAAAAATCCTGAATTAAATGGGGATAGAAGGTACATACCTCAACATAATAAAGGCCATATACAATAAACTCACAGTCAACAACACACTCAATGGTGAAACATTGAAAACATTTTCTCTAAGGTCAGGAACAAAGCAAGGGTATCCACTCTCACTGCTGCTATTCAACACCATACTGGAGGTGTTAACTAGAGCAATTAGGCAAGAAAAAGAAAGAAAAGCATCCAAATTTGAAAGGAGGAAGCAAAATATCATTATTTGTAGATATCATCATTATATATATTGAAAATCCTGTCAAAAAACTACTAGAACTAATCGTCGAATACAGTAAATTGGCAGGCTACAAAAATCAATGCACAAAAAGCCATCACAAGCTATGCAAACAAGCTAGAGGAAAATAAAATCAAGACAACCACATTTAAAATAGAAGTAAAAAAAAATATATATATATATAAATATTACATATATACATATACATATATATGTGTATATATATCTTAGAATACACTTACAAAAGAGGTGAAAGACCTATACAATGAAAACTACAAATTCTTCTTAAAAGAAATAAAGGAGGTTAAAAACAAGATGAAAAGACATCTCCTGCTCATGGTTAGGATGGTCATCTTACCTAAAGAAATAAACAGATTTAATGCAATTCCATTAATATCCCTTGGGTTTAGTTCAAGGAAAAAAAAAGTCTTAAAATTTATATGGAACAACCAAAGATCCCAAATAGCCAAAGCAAGTATTAGAAAAAAAGAACGAATCTGGAGGGATTACACTCCTAGACACTGAGTTATACTACAAAGTGAATGTGATCAAATGGTATGGTACTGGAATAATAATAATAGAGGCACAGATCAGTGGAACAGAACTGAATCACCAGAAAGACTCACATACATACAGTTAATCTACAACAAAGGAACCAAAAACATACAATGGAGAAAGGAAAGTCTCTGAAATAAATGGTGTTGAGATAACTGGATAGTCACATATAAAATAATGAAGATAGCTAGCTCAATCCCTAACACTATTCACAAAAAACAACTCAAAAGTGGACTACAGATTTGGACATAAGACCAGAGAACACTAAATTCTTGGGAAACAACATAGGAAAGACATTTCATGATATCAGCCTTAGAGAGGTCTTGGGGACTCAACTACAGCTTCAAGGGAAACAAAAAGAAAAATAAACTGAAAAACTACATCAAACTAAAGCACTTCTTCACAGTAAAAGAAAACATCACCAAAACAAAAAGACAACCTTCTAAATGGAAGAAAATATTTATGTTCCATATTTATAACATAATATCAAAAATATAAAAAAAACTCATAAAGCAACAGAAAAACAGGTATGCCAATAAAAAAAAATGAGAAGAGGAATTGGAGACATATTCCAAAGAGGATATACAGATGGCCAACAGGCACTTGCTGGCTATAAGGGAAATGCAAATCAAACTGAGATTTTACACCTGAGAGATTGACTATTATCCAAAAGTCTGGAAACAACAAATGTTGGCAAGGATGAGGAGGAAAGGGAACTCTTCTACACTGTTGGTGGAAGTGCAAATTGGTGCAACCCCTATGGAAAGCAGTATGAAGATTCCTCAAAAAGTCCCCACCAATCCCACACTCCCACTTTTGGTTATTTACCTGAAAGATTTAAAAAAAAAAAACCAAAACATAAAACAATAACTCAGAGATTTATACACCCATGTTTATTGCAGTCCTATTCACAATATCTAAGACTGGAAATTACCTAAGTGCCCAATGTCAGATAAATGGATAAAGAAGATACGGTACATATGTACAATGGATACTACACAGCCCTTAGAAGAGACGAAACCCTGTCATTTGAATCAACATGGATGGATCTGAGGGGATTTTGCTAAGTGAAACAAGTGAAATGAATAAACATAGATACCAGATGACCTCACTCATAGGTGGAATGTGAACAGACAAAACAAAGGAACAGATGAAACAAAACCAACCCTTGGACACTGGGAACAGAACTGAGGTTACTAAGAGGGGACACTATGGAGTTGGGGATGGGGGTGGGGAGCAAATGGTGGCAGAGCCCACTGGAAAATGATGAACAGCTGGTGACTTAGTGGAGGGCAGAGTGCTGAGGAATTGGCTAACTGCATATATGGGAAACTACACATAGAGCTATTTTACTTTGTGAAAATTACTGTAATAAAATCCAAAAAAAAATATTTTTATTTATATTTATATAAAATATTTATATTTTTGTATAAATATTTATATATTTGTATAAATATTTATATTTTTATTTATACAAAAGTGGATTTAAACTGAAATTTTAACTAAGTCGAACAAAGTATGAATTTAAGCTGCTGATCAAAAGTGTTAAGGTCTTTCTTGATCTGTGAGGATAACTCTTCCCATTTTTTTTTTAAAATCTCAAGCTCTTCTCATTTCTTCATGCTAGAAAAACAGCAATTGACTTAAAAATACATATGACCATTCTAATAGTTCTCCCTTAGTCTTCTACTTTGGGATAAGATATTCTAGCCCTTGCTGAGAAAACAGTGAAATAGTGCCCTAGTGGGATTTTTCATAAGTATTCGCAAACTAGACATATTTTAAACTTTTTTCCCTAAAAAGTATAAAGTTGCAAATCCAAGGTAAGGCTTAAATGCAGACATTGTTATACTCCTTCTGCCTAGCATACTGCAGTCATTTAACAAATTTCAGTTGAAAAAAAAAAAAAAATCAAAGGAATAAACACAGCAAAGTATACCATTTTTCAAATGAGCGTGTCTATTACTGCCTCAGTCACTATGCAGCGTTTAGTTCCAATGTCACATAAGTTATTATAAAGTGTTTCTATTGGGTCTCCTCAAACTAAATTCATTAATAACTTAGTATGTGCTAGAGAACAGTTCTGTTCTGTACTATCAGCATTTTGAGAATTCAGTGACTCAAAACTACACCAATCAGTGCACCCATGTGGCTCAGGCAGCTAGGGTGTATGCTATGTAAAGCCTATGGACCCAGGTTTGCTATGTGGGGTCAAGGGTAAAAAACAAAATAAGACTACACCAATAAAAATTAAGCTTATTTTAAAACCATCAAGTAACAATATTCTCAAAATCACTATACCAATTCAGAAGAACAACAAAATTAGGACCAGTCATTTTCAGCTGAATATTTGCAATGTTATAAAAGAACAAATTTCCATTTCAAAATTATTCTAATTATGTTTCTAATAATTAAAAATTCTAATAATTTTTCAAAGTATTTATTAGAGCCAGAACAGTCATTATTTTAAAGTACTAGGCTTTAAAGTAAAATAAATGTACTAGCTCTAAACTCTTTACTCACTTTCTTCTTTCTTCCCTCCATCTTGCAATCTCCTCCGGAGTATCTAACTTGATCCTCTTCATACCAGGAGCATGCATCTAGGGAGTGGGGAGAGAAGAGAGGTGGGTCATCAAGAAGCACATAGCACACTTTTAACAAAATCTCAAGCATCACGAAGGATAATGTACCCAACAGCAAATTTACTATCAAAGACAAATTTAAAACTTTTAAAAATGAACAGGTTTAATCCACCCTTACTTTGACTTTTCCTTTAAAAAGAAAAGGAAACATCTCGAGTATTTAGATTAGTACTATTGATAAGAAAATAAAAGCAGTAACAATTTTTATTACAAATTAGTCATGTCACTCATTTACTCAATTGACATTAACTACCTGATTAAGTAATCTACCAACCAAAATTGAAGAAAGCAGTAAAAGAAATAGTGAAAACACATAATGCCTTAAAGCAATATGTTATAAAAAAAACAAGCACAAAATTTAGAATCAAGAGTCTCAAAGTGAATGGATTATGGCTGGGCTCAGTCCATATATAACCCAAGGTCCCAAGTTTGCATCCTAGGGATGGCAGGAACAATCAAGACAAACACGCAAATAAAATAAATAAAGCTTCTTCCTCCTCTCTCTTCCTGCCTGCCTGCCTCTGCTCGCCTTTATTCCTGCCTGCACCTTTCTTTTTTTTTTTTAAATATAAATTTTTAAGGTAACAGTCCAGAATTTCTACCATGTATATATATATATTTCTGTTCAATAAATTTCAGGACAACCAAGAAAACCGACTTTCATATATTCAGACATGTGTTTATCATAGTTGTCTTGAGACTCAGTTCTGACAAGGTGGTGGCAAAGAGCACTAAACTTCTGCTGGTGGTTGTGGTGTGAAATACACACCGACTGAGGTGCTAATTCAATATCCTATAAAGCATATAGTAATGTAAATAAAACAATTAAAAAATATCAATTCTGACACCAGAGCAAATAATTTTTTTTCAGTCAGCCAAATTGAGCCAATATTCATCAATGAAATAAAAAACTATATATCAAAAAACGTAAGAACTTACATTTCTCCAATGGAACTGGACAATCTTTTCATGTGCACTGAAAGAACAATCTACTTCAGGACACTGTAAGAGTAAAAAAAGAAGAGACTATTTAATGTTTTATATATATATATATATATATATATATATATATATATACATTCTGGTCACAATACATGGTCAACTCATCTATGTTGCATTATTACTCCATCCTTACATCAACAGTGAAACAAAGGTCACTCTAAATAGGGTTACACTTATAAATGACATTCTCAAAGTATATAGTACAATAATAAATAATATTTACTTCATTCATTCGAGTGAATGCAGAATATCAATGTTGTGAAAATGTTCTTAATTCCTAAAGCTGAGTGGCATTCCTATAAACTGAATATTCTGGTTACATTTTGTTACAAGGCACCTAATAATATCCACATAATCCTTAGAGGGAGATGGGCCATGGCAAATTACAGTGGGGTTAAAGAGAGGTTAAAGTATGAAGGGCAGCTTCAAAGGGGGAAAAACTCACGAAGTGCACAGAGCCACTGGAGGAGGAGCATGAGCCCTCTGAGAAAGCAAAAGAGGCGCACAAACAGCTGCTAGGAGGCCGCCTTCGTCTCTACCACCTTATCTCTTCCTGCAGCAGTGGGCTCCCCATCCTCAAACTCTAAATGCCCAGGTCATGGTCCCAATTTGTCATTATCAAATAACATTTCTATGAAAACTATAAATTTTTAAGGTAAAGTCCAGAATTTCTACCAGATATATATATTCTGTTAAATAAATTTCAGGACAGCCAAGAAAACCTACTTTCATATGTTCAGACATGTGTTTATCATACTTTTCTTGATTTTTAAAACCACGATCACAGGTATCACAGAAACAGTGAAAAACTGGTTCCTTTCTTCTCTGCAAACAAAAACAAAGAAGCATTAGGCTTTTGGTGAAAAGTCTTTAATCAACAATAAAAATATAACTATCCTCCTAGTAATACATAACTTGATTTTTCTCCTTTTTTATCTTCTTTTCATACTTCGATTTTTCACATCACCCTCATATGTGGAAGATACTTCTAAATACATTTTTTATGTGAAAATTAAGAGGATTTTACTGACTTATATTTGTGGAGAAAATCATTCACATATGAAAGTTTGTCATTTCATATGAGATTTATTCACACTATTTTACACGTAATTCTTTAATTTGGGGGGGTCAAACAACTTTCATTTCAACAGAATTTTCACATGATTACAGTCACAAAACTGGCACAACAAAATCAAACAGAACTAGAAAAAGTATATAGTGTTATGTTAAGGTAAATCTCAACATGCACCAGCTCTCCTACATGAACGTGGAAGTATCTGCTGTGAGTTTACTGAAATATTAACTAGAAAATATCTGAGGTCACAAATAATCGCTTACAAATTAAAGCTTCTTTTTCTAGTGCTACTTGTCTTGTTATAGAAAAATCATATAAATATAACTCATGCTATTCGAGGTATTAATTTCAAAATCATATGTGACACACAGATTCAAGCCATTCCCCACCTCTCATATAGAGACATCACAATAAACTATGTGAAGACTGAACTGCTGATTAAGTATAACTCGGCAACTACTACCATTGCTTACAATGCCGTGACTGAAAATGAGACTAAGTGAACTGAAACATTTTCAGGTTGGGTAGACTCATAATTTGCTTGTATGTAAGATGCAGAAAAACTATTAGAGATACAAATTTCCTGATACAAGAAATTTGTCTAAAACTCTGTACTTATAAAACAGATTTGCATTTTTTTATAAAGGAATGACTGACATTTTTCTTATTTGGAGATAATTAGAATTTTACTTTGAGCCCTGTGAATACGTTTCTTATCAAGGGATAATTCTGTTTCTTTTGTTTTTAGCAAATACATTAGGAAACAATGCACAATGATAAAAAAACTTCTAAATTTGGATAAAACAACATTTCATATTTTACAAAAAACTATGATATATATTTTAAACCATTAAAGCAAATAATATTTAGGCAAAGATGAATTTATTTTATTCCTAATTTGCTATTTTTACACTTAAAGATAAAACACAAAGGATTATAACAACACATCATAGAGAAAAAGATCTCTAGTTTAATGTTAATAAAGACTACACTTGCTCAATATTTTAACATTAGTTATATATTTCTCATGACGAAATGAAAATACTAATTTTATGCTATATACTTTATTCAACTCATTCTAAACTAATGACATTATTTATAAACCTTAAATTTGAAAGAGCAGATTTCTAAGTTATATCAGAATAAAAGAAAACTATTTTAAGATTTGGTTTCTGAAACATAACCAAGAGTTGTTCCCCATTAAAAAAAAAAAAATGACTTTTTATTCCCTCACTAGCCTCCCTCCCAATTTGCTAGTAATATGTAGGTGTATATATGTATTTTTTTCTTTACTTCATTAGGTTTATAACACTGACAGTTAACTGCAATCATAATTCCCCAAATACATTTATTCTTGATACTACAGTAAAAAGAATTTAATGTTTTCTATTTCTATAATTTCTTCATTTATTCTGCAAAAAGATTTTGCTTTTAGTTTTTACTCACAGCTAGGATCCTTAAAGATTCTTATAGAAGTCTCTGCTGTGTCAAAATGGATAAAAAACCCTGACATAGTTATGACAGAAACACAAGATACAAAACAGGGACATAGGACCAAAATCACATTCAAAAACACCTTTAAAAATACCTTTTTTTTCTGTTTTCTACTGGGAGGGAAGTTGAAGTCAGTGGACTGTGCATCATATTTTCGTGGAAAATAAGGATGTTTAACTAAAAAAAAAATAAATTCATAAATATTTGCGACTATACAATTATTTAAAATCTTATTTGCTATATATAACATGTTAAAATCATCTGAGCAAAATCAGTGGCAAACTACCCCTTTCTAAGAAGATTAGCAGTTCAAACAAATTTTAAAAAGATTAAGAGTAGTCTACCAAAGAAATATTTTTCAAATTAATACATGTCCATAATACTTGAGGTGTCTTAATAAAGGAATGAACAAGCCAACCTGATGCAATTACTAAGTTATTTCAAACATCATAAACATAAAACTTAAAATCCCTAATACAGCTCTTTCAGTAAAATGTTACATCAGGAAAACAGAACCTTACGAAATACATGTTCTCTCAAATATTTTTCCTTTTGTATTGCCATTCCCAACTCTGATTCCCCGAGCTTTCATCTAGCTTTCTGTGTCAGCTTCCCATGTGTCTTCCAGATCTCTTCCAAAAGACCCTGATACTGACACCACAAAAATAATCTTCCAATCATCACAACCCCGCTCAAAAATCTTTCTGGAGTCCTTCAATAATATACCACTCATCAACAAATGGTATTGGGGTAACTGCACAGCCACAGGCAAAGAATGAAGCTAGGTCACTTTCTTAACACCAGTCACAAAAATTAACTCAAAGTGAACTAGAGAGACCTGGACATAAGACCAGAAAACATAAATTCTTGGACGATAACATAGGAAAGATATTACATAACATCGGCTTTAGAGAGGCCTTTGGGGACTCAACTCCAGCATCAAGGGAAACAAAAACAAAACAAACAACTGGGACTGCATCAAACTGAAAAGCTTTTTCACAACGAAAGAAAACATCAGCAAAACAAAAAGATAAGATACTGAGTGAGAAGATATTTGCATTTCAAGTTTCTGACAAGGGCTAATTATCTAAAATATACAAAGAACACATAAAACTCAGTAACAGAAAAACAGGTGATCCAAGCAAAGAATGGGAGGAGGAATTGGGGAGACACTTTTCTGAAGAGGATATATAGGTCAACAGGCACATGAAGTTATGTTCCTACTCACTGGCCATCAGGGAAATGAAAATTAAAACAACAGTGAGATATCAGTTTACACCTGAGAGATTAGATACAATCCCAAAGTATGAAAACAACGAATGTTGGAGAGGATGTGGAGAAAAGAACATTTTTACACTGTTGGTGGGAGTGCAAATTGGTGCAACCTCTATGGAAAACAGTATGGACATTACTCAAAAGCTGAAGATGGAAATCCCACTTCAGGATGTTTACCTGAAAGATATAAAAACACTAATTTACAGAAATTTATGCACCCCCATGTTCATTGTAGTCCTACTCACAATAGCTAAGAACTGGAAACTACCTCTGTGCCCAATGTCAGATGAATGGATGAAGATGTGGCACATATATACAACTGAATACTACACAGCCCTTAATAGATAAAATTCTGCCATATAAATCAACAAGGATGGATCTAGAGCGGATTATGCTAAATGCAGTAAGTCAAAAGAAGAAAGATCTCATTCATATGTGGGATGTGAATAAACAAGGAATAGATGAAACAAAACCCAACCCTTGGAGAGTTACAATAGAAGTGAGATTACCAACAGGGAATGGGATGGGCAGGGCAAGTGGTGGTGGAGCCCACTGGATGGAGGTGAAGAACAGCTTGTGATTTAGTGGAGGGCACGGTGTGTTGTCATATATCTGAAGAATGGGGAAACTGTAAGTATGGGGAAGCTACACATGAGTTTATTTTAATGTGTAAAATCAAAGTTACTACAATAAAAAATGTTTTAAAAATATAAGCAAAATAAATAAAAGATTGCAGTTTATTTTCTCACCCTACTAATCTCTAATACTCTCCACCTACTGTTTCAGTGACATCAGAACACTGTAATCTTCAGAATCCACCGTGTACTGACACCTTTTTGCATCTGCCTAAAAACAGTCTCTTCCAAATAATAAATAAATACCTCCCAAGACAGTCCTTCCGAAAATTTTCCCCAACTTCCTCCATGCTCTGAAATCACCTTCAGTACAGAATCTAATGTCTGCTCTGCTCCTTCACACTCCATACATTTTATATACTTACTGTGATTGCTATTTATGAATCCATCTCACCTGACTTAGGATTGTCCATATCCCAGCACTTAGCACACAGTAAACACAAATTTGAATTCAATTTAATGTAAATGGAATCTTAGGCAGAGGCTAGAGAATGGTTTTAAGGGAAAAATCTTGTGACTTTAAATATGATTTATAATCTGATGGCACCCAAATCTACAACTCCAGGCCTAAGTCTCCCCTGAAATCTAGTAATAACTAATAACTAACAGGCTATTCAATGTCTCCATCTGACACAAACATTCCAAACTCAACTTGTGGTCTTTCCAAATTCAGCTCCATTCATATCCTTCCAGTGGTGTTTGGCAAAAGACTAAGTTAATCTTGTCTTTACCTCACACCCCACATCCTACCCCTCAGCAAATAAGGAGAGTAGGGTGTTGGTCCTACCCTAGCTTCAAAATAGACCCAGCTATTTCTCATCACCCTGTGAGCTCCAACTTTATCCAGTTCCTCAGTATCTCTCAGTTAGATAAATGCAATCGCTCCCTAACTGGTCTTCATTGATAGATAGCCACATTATTCTTTTTAAAGCACTAATCATATCAGGTTACTCATCTGCACAGGCCACATCACAACAGTAAAAGTGAAAACCCCCTGACCTAAAAGGCCCTAGGCAGGTCTCCCCTCTTACCCAGTCTTCTACAATTCTACCTCAGGTTCAGTCCTCTCCAGTCACACTGGTTTCAGCTTCAAGGTCCTTTTAGTTGCCGTTTCTTCTGTTTTGTATCCCTGTTTCCCCAAATGCACCCAGAGCTCTGACAGGTCAGCTCTCTGAAATATTTGTTCAAATGTCATCTTTCTTAAGACTAATACTGGCAAAACGGCACTACTAGAGCACCCCTGCACCTCAGTGGCTAAGGTAGGCCTTGTAAAGCCCAAGAACCTGGGGTCGAGACCCAGGGCTGGGTAAAGAAAAAAGCTAAAATAAAATAAATTGCATTATCTACCATTCTTTCCTTCATCTCTCTCCTTCGTACTCACTGCATTCCATACAACTTTGCTCACTGCCTGTCTTTCTACACCAGGAGAGATTAAGCGCCATAAAGACAAGGATCTTCCTAAATTGTGTTCCGTGCTCTATTCCCCGTCCTTGGAAAACAATCCTGTCGATCCAGCTGTGAGATATTAACGACCTGATTCCAAAAATCAGTAGAGAAAAAAGGGGAAAGGGAGAAATGAGAGAAGGAAGGGAAGGAAAAAGAAGAGAGAAAGACCAAAAAAAAAAAGGTAAAGGGATGGTACTGGGTAGAGTTACAACCTACCCGGAGTGTTGTGGGATTTCTGATGCCGAGGGAGCACACCAGGAGGCTGTCTCCAGTACCACGATGTCGACGCCTGGAAATTCCAGGAAGGCTGACCACTGAGTAGAGGCTGGGAGTCAAGTGGGGACTGGGCGTCGAACGGAGGCTGCGACCCGGGAAGAATCTGGGTATCGAAGGGGGGCGGCGCCTCGAGGTGCGACTGGGCCTCCACGAGGGGCTGCGTCTCCGAGGAAGGCTCTGAGCCGGCTGCAGAAGGCGGCGGCGGCGACGATGGTGGTGGCGGCGGCGGCGGCAGCATTGCCCAGAGCATCCAGTTGTGCGGCAGCTGGGCAGTGTCGCTCAGAGACCCCAACGCGGGAGTCACGAAACCACTAGCCGGTTCAGCCATGACTCCCGCCAGCTAAGGAACCCAACGTGCGACCGGGGAACAAACCTTAGGCGTCACTTCCGTTACCTAATTACACGGCTCAGCCAACCACAGGCTGATACATCATTGGTCGGGGCCGGAAAAACTTCCAGCATTTACCGCTGGTGGCAGAGAGCTTTGCGGGTGGTGCGGACTGTCAGACTATAGACGTGACGGGTGTCTGCCGCCTCTGATGGCAAGGGATCTCATCGGGCCGGCGCTTCCGCCGGGCTTCAAGACCCACCGGTCAGCGGAGGACGAGGAGCGGGCCGCCAGCCCTGGTAAGCAGTCGCCTGTCCCCTTTTCTGGTGGGTCCTGAGCTCTGAAGACATCCGTGGCCTAGGCTAAGGAGTGGGGAGTGGGCGCCGCCCGACCGGAATTAACTTTCCTTCCCGACCTTAACTGTAGAAAAAGAGAGTCGTGACTTTAGAAAAGAGTTTGACCTGGTAATTATTATAATGAACATGTGTCCCCGGTAGCACTTAAATAGGTTGGACATTGTGTGAAAAATCCATATACATTCAGTTTTTTAAATGTATTTTTATCGTAATACTTATTCTACACATTAACATAATTTCCTATGTATAGGTTCCCCATTTCTTAGCTTTATTTCAACAAACCATGCCCTCCACGAAATCACCACTTTCTGATTGTCCAGTGGGTTTCACCACCATTTGTCCCCGCCCGCCCCATTCCCTTTTGGTAACCTCAGTTCTTTAGCAAATGTTTCAGGGTTGGTTATGTTTCATCTGTTCCTTTGTTTTGTTTATTCACATTCCACCTATGAGTGAGGTCATCTGGTCTCTATCTTTCTTCTTTTGACTTGTTTCACTTAGTAAAATTTCCTCTAGTTGCATCCATGTTGATTCACAGGACAGGGTTTCATCTCTTCTAACTACTGTGTAGTATTCCATTGTATATATGTACCACATCTTCTTTATTCATTCATCTGATGTTGAGCACTTAGGTAATTTCCAGTTCTTAGCTACTGTGAATAGGACGGAAATAAACATGAGGATACATATGTCTCTGTGGATGGGTACTTCTGTATCTTTCGGGTAGATGCCCAGAAGTGGAATGACAGGATCATATGGGATTGTCATCTTCAGTTTTTTGAGGACTCTCCAAACTGTTCTCCATAGGGGTTTTACCCATTTGCACTCACACCAACAGTGTAGAAGGGTTCCCTTTTCTCCACATCCTCACAAGCATTTGTTGTTTCCAGACTTTTGGATAATAACCAGTCTTTCAGGTGTAAGGTGATACCTCATTGTTGTTTTAATTTGCTTTTCCCTGATTGCCAGCCAATAGGAATGTAATTTCATGTGCCTGTTGGCCATATGCATATCCTCTTCAGAAAAGTGTCTCTCCAATTCCTCCTCCCATTTTTTGATTGGATTGCCTGTTCTTCCCTTGTTGAGTTTTATGAGTTCTTTATATATTTTACATATTAAACCTTTGTCAAAAATATCGAATGCAATTATCTTCTCCCAGTTAGTGGGTTTCCTTTTGGTTTTGGTGATATCTTTTTTGTTATGAAAAATCTCCTTAGTTTGATGTAGTTAATCCCAGTTGGTTTTTTTGTTGTTGTTTTTTTGTTTCCCTTGTTGGTGGACTTGAGTCCCCAAACCCTTCTCTATGGCTGATGTCATGGAGAGTCTTTCCTATGTTGTCTTCTAAGAGCTTTATGTTCCACTGATCTGTGCCTGTTATTTTTCCAGTACCATGCCATTTTGATCACTATTGCTTTGTAATATAGTTCAAAGCCTGGCATCTCTCCAAATTCGTTCTTTTTCTAATGATTGCTTTAGTTATCCGAGGTCTTTTGTTGTTCCGTACAAATTTTAAGGTTTTTATGTTCTATTTCCTGGAAATAAACCCGTGGGATTTTAATGGATTGCATTAAACATATATTGCTTTAGGTAAGATGGCCATTTTAATGATATTGATTCTTCCCAACCACGAGCAGAGGATGTCTTTCCCTCTCTTTGTGTCCTTTCTTTCTTTTAAGAAGGACTTGCAGTTTTCATCATATGGATCTTTTACTTCCTTTGTTAGGTATATGCCTAGGTATTTCATTCATTTAGCTTCTATTTTAAATGGTGCGATTTTTGCGATTTCATTTTCTTCTAGCGCATTGTTTGCATATAAAAATGCAACAGATTTTTGTGCATTGGTTTTGTACCCTGCCACTTTACTGTATTCATTGATGAGCTCTAGAAATTTTTTGGTAAGAGTTTTTGAGTTTTTCAATATATATACAATCATGTCATCTGCAAATAATGAGAGTTTTACTTCCTCCTTTCCAATTTGGATTCCTTTTTTTTTCCTCTTCTTGCCTAATTGCTCTGGCTAAGACCTCCAGTACAGTATTAAATAGCAGTGGTGACAGTGGACAACCTTGCCTTGTTCCTGACCTAAGAGGAAAATGCTTTCAATTTTCACCATTGACTATGATGTTGGCTGTGGGTTTTTCATATATGGCCTTTATTATGTTGAGGTATGAACCTTCTATTTCCATTTTATGGAAGGTTTTTTTTTTTTATCATAAATGTGTGTTGGAGCTTGTCAAAAGATTTCTCTGCATCTATTGATGTGATCATTGTTTTTTCTCTTTGTTCTTGTTGATATAGTATATGACATTAATAGAGTTATGCATGTTGAACCATCCTGGCATCCCTGAGATTAATCCCACTTGGTCACGAGGGATGATCTTTTTGATGCTTTGTTGAATTTGATTTGTTAATATTTTGTTGAGAATTTTTGCATGTATGTTCATTAGTGATATTGCTCTGTAATTTTCTTTCTTGGTGACATCTCTTTTGCCTTTTGGGATCAGTGTAATGTTAGCCTATAAAAAGAACTTGGGAGAGTTCCCTGTTATTCAATATTTTGAAAGAGCTTGAGAAGAATAGGTGTTAATTCTTCTCTGAACGTTTGGTAGAACTCATTGGAATAGCCATCTGGTTCTGGGCTTTTATTTTTGGGCAGGCCCTGATTGCTTTTTTAATTTCTTTATTTTTAAATAAAATAAATTTATTTAAAATTTAAAATTTAAATATTTTAAATTTATTTTTCTTTTTTATATTGCCATATTCAAGTACTCTTATTATAGATTTTTTTTGACAAAACTCAAATGGAAAGAAATTATTTTATGTTCTTAATATCACATTTTTACATTATTTGTCCTAGAATCGTTTTAAGAAAATGAGACGTTTTCTTCTTGGATTAGTTTTATCTTTTTTTCAAACTTGTATTTCACTAGTTTCTTTTAAAATTTGAGATAATTATGATACCAAGGACAACACATGTTTAGATTATTTGTCCTTTCTATCATTTAATGATATAAAAATAGTAAAATTTCTTTCTTGTCCAAATCAGTCCAAAATTAGCTAGTAGTACCAAAGTGACAAACTGTATTGCTGGCACTAAAGAAAAGAATAATAAAATAGAAAAAGAAAATCGTCTCTTTTTATTATTTAGAATCAAGAGGAAGATGGAAAGAACCAAACAATGTGAGAGTGAAATATAATCCCCTGGTCTCCTCATGTTAAATCTGTGGTCCCCTAGAATTTTGAGGGAAGGTATTTTCACAGTAGGTGATGCCCTCCCCTTCTTGCAGTATTCTGAGATGCTTTCTCTAGGAATAAGTGATACCAAAAAAAAATTAGTAAAGACATTCATCAAGGTCAGATGTTAGATATAGTCTCCATTTATAGTTGGGGAACACTTACGTACTAAGACATTAACTATTCTTCAGCCAATCTTAAACAGGAGTTGGAGATGTGAATTCTGCCCCTTAATTCTTAATTTTTTTTTTCTTTTTGCTACTTGGTTGTTCTTTTCTAGGCATGCTATATTGCAAAGTTTAACATTTAAATTTTCTTCCTTTAATGAGGTATAGAAGACATGGGGAAAAATGTATCAAATTTTTCAAGATAAAAATTTGAATTTTGATATCAGTATACTATGAGTTGAGGAGGGGATTATTACTAAAGAGGAAATAGGAAAATATTTTCAGAATAAACTGGTTTCATAGCTGGCCCTAACTTCTCCCATGAGCCATACCAGTATACCCTAGGACCACTTAAGTGTTAAACTTAAGATGCGCTAAAACAAGCTCTCAGTTTCCCCCTTCCAACCCTGCTTCTTTCCTACTCTTGTCCATTTTCACTCTTCTGCTTAGCCATTCAGACCAGAAAACTAAAACTTAGTTCCTTTATTTTGTTGCCCTCACTTCTCACATCTAAACCATAAACAAGTTCTCTTTGTGCTTCCTACAAAGTGTGTTGTAAATGAAATCATTGCTTATCAGCTTTCTAACTTATCTCCACTCTCCCTGATACCCCTATATAATATCCACAGGCAGACTGTTATTTTTCTTTAAGTAACACAGATTTGTCTCTCCAGATTAAAACCTCCTAATAGTTGCCTGTTACAATTAAAATCCAAACTCCTTACCATGCCTACACACCAGCATTTACTGAGTGCTTACTCTGTGCCAGATGCTCCGTTAAGTGCTTTACTGGTATTAACTGATGAAATCTTCACAGCAGCTATGTGTGGATAGAACTACTATTAGCCCAATTTTATAGATCAAAAGCATAATACAGGAAGGTTAAATGACATCCAGGTCACAAAGCTAGTGACTGTGCTGGATCCCAAACCAGAGTCTGACTCCAAAGTATACAGTTTGATCTCTTTATAAGATCCAACATGCATTTTGCTTACTTTGCTTTAGCCATGCAAACCTTTTAGTGCCTCAAGTACATCAAGCTGATACTCTGCATCGACTTTTGAACTAGCTAATCCTCTGTCTAGAATGTTCTTCCTTCAAATTGATTCATGGCTTCTGTCATCTCATTGAAACCTCCATACTAGTGTCTTCTTCTCAAAGAGGCCTTATCAGACCTTTAGCTTCAAAATTACCCTCCTATATATTCATAGCCACCTTTTTGTTTCATTTTTATGTTGTTTCTTTAGAAGTGTTTACTCAGTGATTACCGTTTAGGTGGATGAAGGGTTGACTGTTGAATGCTGTTTAGTTTAGTAGTTAGGGTTGTTAGACTCTGAAATCAGACTCCTTGGTTCATATCCCAGCCCCACTATTTTGTTGTGTAAACTTGGGCAGTTTACTTTCTTTCTGTGCCTCAATTTTCTCATCTATAAGATGGAGCAAACAGCAATTCCCTGATAGGGTTGTTATCAGAATTAAATAGGTTAATGCCTGTGAATCTCTTCAATCAGTGTGTAGCACATCAGAATTCAGAACGTGTTATTTTTCTATCATTTTTAAGTTTCTGTTATTAATATTGTTATTAATACTCTAGACCAACTGAATGAGAATCTCTGAGGAAAGACCCCAGATTCTTTGGAAAAAAAATTTTTTTTGAATGTCTCATAAATATTCAGACTTGGGAACTATGGAGGTAAAATGTAGCATCACGGCTCAGTGTTAATATAGAGAGTTGTGTCTATGGAATAGCATAGCTTCATGCAGTGACTTCATGCAATAATTTGTAGGTTTGCTGAGACATAATGGGAGCACAAGTCACACCTAGCATCCCTGTCCCAGTGAAGCCTCGCGATTTTTTCTGTATCACTACTGGTAAACAGTGAAACTTAAAGTGACTCATTTTGTTTCTGCATGAAAAATCATCATCATGAATATAAACTGAATATTAAAGGTATTTGAGTGGTGGTTCTTAGAAATAGAGTGAATCTTTTTGATTTTTAATATTTTAGTGTATGGGATGGCAAATGTGTTGCTTGGTTATCTCCATGGCATAAGTATGCTTTCCATAAGGGAAAAAAAAACACATGCAACTGTTTAGGCAGTTAAAACAACTAAAATTGCAACCAATTCAAAAATCATTTGATGTTGGGAAAATTATTGCTATTTATAATTGTAAGTTTGGACATTCACGTTTTTGTGAATCTCATGGTTATACTGTATGAGGCATCATTTCTGCCTTCCTGGAGTTGGAAATACAAAACTACTGTACATAGAACAGGAGTAAATTCACAGGCAGGCTGTGAATTTCAGGAAAAAAAATTGTCAGTTGCTTCTGTGAAATGGTGTGACTAGTGATGACATCACAAAAACTCTTCTTTAGTTGCAGGACCAGCTCTGCCCCCCAATTATAAAAGCAGTAGCTCAGAGTCATCAGACAGCGATGAAGACAGTAGTTCTTTATATGAAGAAGGAAATCAAGAATCTGAAGAAGATGACTCTGGTCCAACAGCAAGGTCAGTCACTCATTTAAATTCAGTCATAAACCGTGCTTTAGTATACATCGACTAGACAGATACATAGTTATAAAGATATCTAGAATTTCAAAATATTCCTGTATAAAAGATTTTTCTTCAAGGTATTATTGAAGTGATTCTCCTAAATAAACTATAGAATTGATTTAAAAATGGTGCACCCTGATCAAGTAGCGGTTGGATGCAGTGCACATGTATCCCGAGGTCCTGGGTTTGTGTCTGGGCTGGTGGAAACAACCAAGATGAACAACTAAATAAAATAAATAAAGCACTTCCTCCTCGCTTTACCTGCCTGCCTCTGCTTGCCTTCATTCCTGCCTGCATCTTTCTTTTAAAAAAAAGAAAGAATTTTTTATGTATTGTATGTTTTTTTTAAATTAATGAATGATTTCCTTCTAACCCATCTTTGCCACAGGGCCATGTAAATAAGAAATCAAATCTTTGTTTATTATTGGGTAGAAGGGGTTTTGTTCTTAATGCATTTTAAAGCTTCTGCAACAAATAGCAGCTTTAAAACCTTCCTTAAATGAGATTAAAAGTTGAAGTCATAAACTTCTTGCTCAAAAACATTTTGCAGTAGGCTGTTAGAAACTTCATTGAGTGGAATCTTTTAGTGCTACAAAAAAATGTAGAAAACTTATGTGTTAATGCTGTAAAGAAGTAACCAGTTCTAACTACTTCAGGCCAAAAATAAATTCCAGGAAAAGATTAGTGTAAGATCTACTGTGGTGTCCATTTTATCTTGTTTTGCCAGGTTAACTTATTGTTTCAGTATTTATAAGACAACTGAGGTTAATGCTTCCTTTAAAAATTAAAATTTTTCAGCACTCCTCCACTCCTCCCCGTGGTCAAGGCTCAGATTATGAAATCGTGGACCTGGGCTAAAGACCTGTGCGTGGGGAGGGATTAAGTTTCTCTATGAAAAAAATTGTGACATATATTCATACTGTTTTTTAGAAAGCAAAAAAGAAATCAGGATGATGATGATGATGATGATGATGATGAAGGATTTTTTGGACCCGCCCTTCCTCCTGGATTTAAAAAGCAGGATGATTCTCCTCCAAGGTGATAATGTGTAATATTTCAGGCCAGTCTTCTCCAGATATTTCAACTAGTGTCTGTTCATTAAAAGAGTTATCTGACTTTGTTTTTTAGCTTATGTATTTATGTAACATTTGAAATTGATGAATTTAAATAAGTTTAAGTAACTGTTGAACTAAAAAATAGTTATAATTTAAGAGTCCTATAATGAAAATAATTATTTACATACTTATAACACTTTTATGTTTATTTAGAAACATCCACATTCCTTATTTGATATTTTTAAAATTTTTTAGGCTGGGTAGAACATTATTCCTCTGTCCTCTTTTTTTTTAATCAACAAGGTTACACACATAGTAAGCTGGTATCCTGGTATTTAACATCAAATTTATTTTTTCTAAATTATCTGTTGACAGAAGAAACAAATCCCTAAGTACTAAACACTTTGACTAACTTCTCTAAACCTTAAACTTGTCATCTATAAAACCAGATAATAACATGTACCTTACAGAATTGTTGTGATGGCTAGGATTTCATATTTATATACATGTGTGTGTCTTTTATGGTGCCTGGCACAGAGCAATCGTATAGTAAATTTTTCTGTCTTCTCCTTACAACTATAAAATTAAAAAATTCTAAATACAAAATTGCACACCAAACTTTATAATTATAACACTATTTACCAAACACTATTTATGCACAAACACGTAGAAAAGTCTGTTGTACCTTTTATATTCAAAGTTTATAATCACATTTGTCAGCTACATTTTTCATAACTGATTCTTACAGAAATAAATTGTTGTTTTTGTATGTTCGCCAAGCTAAAAATAATCTTTTTAACAGCTCATTAAAAAGACAATGTGCCACAAAGACCCAAATGTGACTCTCAAAGCCTAAAACTTCCTATTTAACCCTATATGGAAAATTTGCTGACCACGTTAGTCCTTTCAAGAAAACACATTAAAAGATGAATAGGAATTTCTTTCTAAAACAGATTGTATGTTGGCAATAATAAAATCCATGTGTGAAATAAAGATGATAGAAATACTGGAGTCAGAACCCTTTTACACAGCCATAACATGCCATGATTATATTCTTTTACTATGTTTTAAGATTTTATGTACCAGTAATTTCATCCTCACACATTCTCTGAGGTCAGAGAATTGAGCTTTAACTACAGTTGTTGATTTGCTAAAAGCTATTCAAAAACGCAGTACTTGAGCTCATGAGTGATAATTTGATCTTTCTAACAAGACCAGACTTCCCCATTTTTCTACGCAAAATTATTGTTTTTATAAACAAAGACAAGAGATTATTCAATGGCCAGGATCAGCACTCATCCTCTAACTCTCAGTACTGTTTTTCCCAGCCAGGAAGCCTTTGAGTCTCTAATGAGATACCATGCAAGCCATAAAATTCAGCTTAGGACTTCAGTGCTATCTTGGTTGATAATTGACACCGTGACATCTCTGGAAAAAACTTTGGTATGAAAGAAAGTATGAAGAAACTTAAAAGTATGAAAGAGAATAAAAAATTTTCTCTTTCATTTTTGCGATACACAAAGTAAGGCTTTCTCTTTTTTGAGACCCATTTCTTCTTTTTGTACTATTTCCTCAGAATATGGCAATTTGATGCAACTTGAAAGAAAGTGAACTTTAGCATCAAGTAGACCACATTCTGCCTCCAGTTCTGCCACTTACTAGTATGTGTTTTCTTTCAGCATTATATTGAGCTCCTAGAAAATGGAATGGCTTACATGGGAATGTTGTAAAATGTTGTAAAAAACCATTGGTCGGAATGTAGTTGATACAGCACCTTTTTCATTTTCTGTGGGTCTCAAATGCATTATTTTCATTCTTGTAGACTTCCACGTTAATAGATTACTAGAACAATTTTCAGATTTGTATACCTTGTTGACACATATACCACAGATTTCTGGTATCTATTGACATGAATATTCTGTGTATGTCTTGAGAACTCAGTTTATACTTAAGGAGTTCCAACTATAACTATAAAGTCCCTAAGGTATTTTTCAGTGGACACTGAACGTTAAAATTGAAAGTCAAGGCACAAAATAGAAAGGAGATTCACGGGTTTTAATGCATAAGAACTTTTTAAACTTAATTATTTTTATTTAGCATATTTTCTTTCAGGAATTGTTGTAAACCAGTGTCACAAACATTTATTTAATTACTAATTTAGTACTGCATCATTGGCTAACAAATAGAAAGTTAAAATGCAAAAATCAGATTTTTTTAAAGACAGTAGAAAAATACTAAGTTACATAGTAAAATATGTTAAACTTCTTATTTTTAGCATTTGTTATCTGATATTTTTTTGTCAACTTTTATTCTGAAAACTGCTTTTTAAAGTCAGGGAGAATGATAACGTTGCATTTTATTTTTCAGACCTATAATAGGTCCTGCTTTACCACCTGATTTTGTTAAATCTACACAGAAAAGTGACAAAGACAGAGATGAGCCAGGACAAGCATCATCGTATTTCAAATCTGAGGTTTGGAAATTTTTCGACTAAAGAATAAACTGTAACAAAACTGTATGTAATTATAACGGCAATCATTTGACTCAAAAGTTCTAGAAGATGTGGTCCCATTCAGATTAATTTAAGATTATAACACGGATTGATGAAATCAAAAGCTTATCATTGTTAGGAAAAGAAGGCAGTTACATGTTGACACTAATGCTAACCTATTGTTGCTTCTCATCCTTGAAGGAATCTTTAAAATGCTAAATGATAGAATGTGATGAAAATTTTAAAGAATCATTTTGATTTGACTCAGAAAAAAAAAGCTGAGGAACTTTATAATAATGATCTTTACCTTGAAATTAAACTCTCCTCTCTAGCTCTGGTGGATAAGTGATTTTATGGAACAGTAGATCAAATAATTTTGGAGTTAAGTATTCAGACTATTTTCTTGCTAGGAATATCTGATCTTTAACAATAAGTGAGATTTGTACAGTGCTTTGTAATGCCTTTTCACTATATATGGGTGTTATTTTTTAGCATCTCCATGACCTAATAAAAAGTATTATTCAGTTGCTAAAATCAAGAGAAACTGGGTAACTTACCAAGATCAGTCATTCTTAACAAAACCTCAGCACAAACCCAGTTCTTAACACTTAAAATCGTCTGTTCAGCCTGTTATTTCACAGTGCCTTTCTGTATGTGAAGTCATAATGAAGAGATGCCTATGCATCTCCACTGAGAATTCAGCAGTTACACTGAGATTGTTACTAAAGGAAATATAATGTAGCAGTTAAAATCATGAACTTTGGAGTTATTCTTTCCAGGATTACCTACAATAGGTGGATTACACAGTCATAGAAATGAATCCGTCAGCAAATTTTGTTGTTCTGACTTTCTTAATACAATCACTTCTGCCATACACTGGGCTCAGTAAACATCATATTTCCCCTGTTTAATTCATCATCTTCTTACTTTAGCCCTTCTTCTTCTACAACCTGTTTTCAACACAGCAGCAAGAGTGACCCCAATGAAATGAAGCCAGATCATGTAGCAGATACTTAAATTGCAGCTCTTCTCTCTGCAATAAAGCTGAAGTCCTTGCAGAACCCTCTTTAATCTGGTCTCCCATTAAACCCCTGCTTTTCTTATTTTTATCTTACTACACTTGCTGTATCCCTCAAATACACCAGGCAGGCGCCTGTCCCAGAGCATTTATACCTGCTTGCCGAAGTTTCTCTAAAATGGTTTTCACCTAGAAATCTATGTGACTTTTTTCCTGGACCTCCAGTGTTTTGTTGGAATGCACCTCAATGAGGTCATTTTGACCTCCTACTTTAAAATTGCCAACGCCTCTCCTTTTCTTACTGTCCCCCTTCCTCTTTTTATTTTCTTCCAACCACTTATCACCACCTACAATACCATTTACTTTATGCTTTTATTTATTGTTGACCTCTTCCCCACTAGAATGTGAATCCACTTATAGTGTAGTGGGGAATATATACTTTAAATTAATAATTTCTGACATTGTGAATGAGTCTAAAGGTGAGACAAAGGATAATGGAACTATGGCAAGGCAGTCTAAACTTAAAAGAAAGGAGACAGTCTTTTTCTCGGAGAAAATGTCTAAATTTTAGATTGACTAGTTGGAGGTAGCTCAGCAGGACAGAGAGGATTGCTCCAAAGAATATCTGTAACTTATCTGAAGGCTAGAGTAAGGAGGAAGAAAATGAGGGTTAAAGAAGTATAATATGGTTAGATCGGAGCAAGCAGGGACAGTGGGGCGAGGCAAAGGGAGAGGAGACAAAAGCTGCTCAAGCATTGAATCTGGGATGGGCTTAGTTTCTTTATTGGTAGCATGAAGGTTGTTTTACTTATAAGGATATTGTAAGAGATAAATCAGAGCGGTGGGTATTCAGTTTATAATAGCTGCTGCTGCTGCTGCTGCTGTTCTTTTCATTGTCATCATCGTTGGTAGTATTACGTCCTCTACTGCTACCAGGAGAGTGACTTTGAAGAATTTAGGTTAAGGATAAATCTTTTCTAACAAGGTTGTTAAATACCAGAATAAAGTACTGGAGGAAGGAATTCCAGACATGTGGAAGACTGAGCATGGTCACACTGGCTCTCTCTGTCACAAACACAAAGGAATGCTGGGAAAAACTAAAGTAAGCCCAGCAAAAACTAATACGCAGCTAAGCTCAAAGGAAATGCACAGGTGCTGAGAGCAGTTTCAGAGCCAGAACAGTAAAGGCCAGTTCCACAACAGTGGTTTTAAAGAGCCCCCTCATAAGCCCTAGAGGATTGGGCCTGGCAGCAGAAAGCTAGCTTCAGGCTCACTCAAGCAGAGGAGAGTGAATTGAGGTCTGAATAAAACCTACAGATTTGCGTAACCCATTGTCCTCAGGAATGCAGGAGGTTTGCTTCAGTCCAGGGCCTTTTACGCTCTCCACGACCTACTTCGCAATGATTTTTTTTTTTTTAAGTGTAGGCTCGTGCTGCCTCACAGAGAGAGGGACAGGAAGGTGGGGAAAAACAGATAAATATGGTAAAATGTTAGCAACTGATGAATTTAGGTGAGGCTATTAGGGTATTCTTTGCACTTGTCTTGGCGCTACATTTTTCAAAATAAACCTTTTTTTTAATGTAGCATAATTCAGCTTTATTCACACTGGGAACTTTGTCTTAACTCACCTAACAAATGAAGTATTGGGTAATGAACTAACTGCATAAACTTAATTCAAACAAAATCCTGAAAAATGTTGTATCAACTAGCAGTGCTTTTAGCTGCAAATAGCAGAAAATCTAACTGAAAATGGAACTTTGTCTTAACCTGTTAAGTTAGCAGATGGGTTGTTTATGTAATTCCCTAAGTGGTACATATTCTGTATTCTCAAAAAAAAGAAAATGTGTTTCGTACACAATAAGAGTTTTAGAAAGAGGCTCTTTCCAAAGTTGCTTAATTCAGCAGCCTAATGAGATCATCCAGGGTCACAGTTTTTCTTATGTCTTCTCTTTCATCTACAAAATATTTATTCCTCCTAGGCCATCTCCTTTATTATACTAAGAAGTCTGTCAAGTTCTAAGACAAACACGCATCTGACAGTGTCCGGATACAACAGGGGAATGGTCCCTATACTATGTCCCCTTTTTGCGGGAGGAAAACCTTGCCAGATTTCTTATAGACCTGCCCTTGTTTCTGTAGCCAAAATTATATTCTGTGTTGATGCCTAAACCAATCAGTTTGGCAAGAGAATTGAGCCCAATGTGATTGGCTTAGAATTATCAACATTCTCCCTAAGGAGTTAGCAAGGCCCCAATTTCCTGAAAAAGGCATGGCTCCAAAGAGGATGCACAAAGACAGGATTCTCTTAGCAATAAAGTAGTTGTTGGTTGGTGGTGTTATAATCCCCATCCAAAAGACAAAACCCAGGCTTAGAAAGGGAACTTAACATGTCTAAGATCTCAGGGCTAAAACGGTGGCAAGTGGAGGCCTTGAGACTATTAGATCCGTCTAACGCTGCAGTGCAAACTATAAACTAGTAGGGCACACAGTTTCTCTTGCATGGCTGGATAAAATAATTCACCTTCAGAAAAACAAAACTCATCCAGATTACCAAAATGATTTATTTGCAGCTAAAAGCATTGCTAGGATTATGGTTTGATTGATTTTGTGATTGATTTTTCATTTTTAAGTTAAGAAAACAACAATTGGGTAACACTTCACAATTTTGTTAGAAGGGTCAAATGAAATTTTACATATCAAAGTCCATGGTTTTTAGCTGTTTGTGGGAGGTGGGGGGACTAGAGCATATAATTACCTACTTGTACCAATACCAATTGCTGTAAGGGTTCAGAAAGGAAACCATAAATAGAAAGTTATCAGTAAGTGGTTAGTGGGGAAAATGTAAACAATACAAATGAATTCTGTTCCTAATAGTTTGAAAAAATAAAAGGAAGAAGCTTCCTGTCAGAGCTGGAGGACAAATTATTGTTGTTCATCTTAATGCATCTTCTCCTAGAGAATAAGGACGGACTGCCTTTAAACCCTACTATGCATAACGTCTAACACTGTCTCACATGAGTACTCTTTATTAAGATGATTTAAGGAGGCATATCCCTTTGGCTCAAGCAGCTAAGGTGCAGAAGCCATATAGTCTATGGGCCCGGATTTGTGACTAGAGGTGGCGCTGGGAAGGAGAAACAAAAGATTTAAGAAGATTAAATTGGACTCGGTTATTATACTGCTGTTATATCTTTGTGGTAAATGATGTACTTCCTGAGCCAAATTAACTCATTTGGGCCAACATTTGTAGGGTATTGTATAGAATTTCTATTTCTGTGAACTATACCAGATCAAGAAAGCTAATTCAGCTTCCAAGAATGCCTTTCTTGTGTGTATCTTATTCCAAAGAGCTTTTTCTGTACCAGGAATGAAAATGGTTTCGACTTGTGTCAACTCCAAATGATCAGTAATTATTACCTGGAATAGTGGGTTGATCTGTGTCCATGAAGAAGAAGAAAGCCAAGATAATTTAATGAGATCTGCCATGGACATGGGAGGGAAGGTGGGACAGTCCACATGCCATGGCTTTGTCACCTCTGTACTGCGCACTCGACGAAGGCAAGAAAAAGGTGCTCTTTGCTCATGATTAACCAGCAATCCATTATTTACTTTCTTATCTCTAGGTAGTGTCTCAGTTAAAGTTGTGAATTTAGAATCACTGGCTCTAATGTGTAGCTCTGCTTTCGGTTTAAAGATGTCTTATTTCCCAAGGAAACAGATAGCAGTGAAGATGAGGACATTGTTGGACCAATGCCTGCAAAAAGCCCCATTAACTACAGTGTGACAGCAGAGTTTGAAAAGAGGGCCCAGAGAATGAAAGAGAAACTGACTAAAGGAGATGATGTGAGTTTTAAATATACTTTCCTCTGAGGAATAGCAAATAGATTAAAAATCTAAATTAGATTAAATCTAAATCTTTAAAAATTTTAAGAAAGCCATTAATATGTATATTTATGTATGTGTGTATATGCGTATGTATGTTTGTATGTATGTGTGTGTGTGTATATATATATGAAAGTTTAGGAGCTGAATAATCCAAAAGCTGTGAAGGAAAACATTGACAGAATTGTCTATCTGAAAATTTCTGTAAGGCAGAAAACCCAACAACAATAAATTGGAAGTATTTGTAATTATATGATAAAAACATTCATCCTTTCTATTAAAGTATGTTCATTCATTTTAAAGACTAAATTGAGAAACATAGTAACTTACAATATTATACATACACTTTCTAGGCTAATTTTTTTCTTGTAACTTTTTATTTCTCTTGAAGGATTCATCTAAAGCAATTACAAGGGAGTCATGGATGACTGAGCTTCCACCAGAAATGAAAGAGTTTGGTCTTGGGCCCAGAACTTTCAAGAGAAGAGCTGACGACAAATCTGGAGATCGCTCAGTTTGGACAGATACTCCAGCTGACAGGGAAAGGAAGGCTAAGGTAAGAGGGTTTGATTATTTGTTCATCTATCTCTATCCATGTTGGCTCTACCGTTGACCGTTGAACTACTGGGTTTGAACTAGTATGGGTCCACTTATATGTGGAGTTTCTTAGAAACAGAGGTTGTAAATTTACTGTATCAATAAATATAGAACAGCAAGGTAAATGTATTTTCCTAATGGTTTTCTCTAGCCTTATTATAAGAATACAGTATATAATACATATAACATACAAAATATTTGTTATTGTATCTTATTGTTAATTCTTCCAATCAATAGTAGGCAATTGATAGAGAAATCTGTGGAGAATCTAACATTTTACCTGGATATTTGACTGCACAGGGGTTGACCCCCAACCCCCGAGTTGTTCAACGGTCAACAGATTTTGAAAAGATAGAAGGAAAAATTATTTAAGGATACTATTTTTAAAGTTATGTGTACAAAGGGAAAATATAGGCGTCCTCTTAAAGGAAAGTTTTAAGGAAAGTGACACCACTTGTTTATAATTTCCCAGTAAATTGTCTCATTTAAACCTCAAGAAAACCCTAGTTTTATAGGAGTAATTAACTTCTGTGGGATCAGCTTTTCTGAAATTACAGTGCTGGTATGTGATGAATAATAATTCCACTTTAGACCTTTCTAACACCAAATTCGCTTGTCTCTTTACATCATACTATCTACATAAAAGTATACTTTTTAAAATACTTGAAAAAGCTAAAGCTACAAGTTAACTTAGAAAATTGAGTGATACATAATCTCTCTATCTCTCAAAGTGACTGTTTTTTATCTTCTCTCAAGATAGACAAGAAGCACTTTCATTCATCAAATAAATTACAGAAGTAACCTGCAAAATATATGCCTAAAATATGTTGTTATTTAAGATTTTTTTCTTCATCTGTCTTCCTGTTTATTATGAAATAGTCCACTGGATATTAGGAATTGAACCAGTGTCTCTAACACTGCTCCTTAAATTTACTCAATCAGAAGGTTTAATTTCTTTAAGATGTCCCATTTAAACCTTAAATGCATCACTGATTATAGCATTAATCAGATCTGACTTAAACATTTTCACACTTAAGTCATTACTGCTGACTCTATTTATTTTTTTATCAATATCTAGAATTAAGAGGAATTTTTTTCATCCTCTAAGTATAAATTGAATACCTCTGCCAGACATTCTGTTTGTTTACAAACAGAAACAGAAAGATGAAAGCTCCTGAAGGAGTCTGCATTTTCGTGGTGAATTGTTTTTCTTCAAATGTGTATGGTATGTTAGTCTCCACATTTTAATACCATATCCTGAATATGTTGCAAAATCCTGTTCTCTTTGTC
The DNA here is from genome assembly GCA_004363575.1 of Solenodon paradoxus. Taxonomy (NCBI): domain Eukaryota; kingdom Metazoa; phylum Chordata; class Mammalia; order Eulipotyphla; family Solenodontidae; genus Solenodon; species Solenodon paradoxus. The sequence continues at coordinate 282,275 of RJWH01001277.1, forward strand.
CTGAGATTAAAGAAAATCTGAGAGTTGTAATAGAAAGGTAAGATGAAACAACACACTTTGGAGCAGAAGAACAGCAAAAGATTTTTTCATAGAAGTGAGCCACACACCTGTGGTGTCTAGAGTTAGACTGCCTGTCCACTCACTTTTTGTTTGTTAGTTTTGTAAAGAAAGGTATAGGCAGGAATGAAAGTAAGCAAGCAAGCAGGCAGGTAGAGAGATGAAGAAGAAGCATTTTTATTTTATTTATATTTAGTTGTTAACACTTAATGTTTTCCCCCTAGACATGGGACTCAAACCCAGGGGTATGTGGCCTGCACCCTTCGGAGGAAATAGACCCAACCGCTACTCCACCAGGGCATACCTGTCTGCTCTTAACTGGTGGTTTATAAAAATAAGACGTTGGTGTTGTTATAATTTCATTTTTAGATGGTCTCCAAAAAAAGACAATTAATTGCTGCTTTCATAGGCCTTTTATTTGTGCCTACATCTGTTTGTGCTTTTTTCTGTCTTTGTGTTTCTCACTAGAGGTGAATAGATGTCTAGCCTATAGTCATATGTAGGGGATCCTTAGAAGACTGTACCATGAACAATGGGACAAATAGAAACTAGGCAGTACAGTTTGTACTGGAATAATTTTAGGCCCTATGACTGAATTCTTTAGATATGGTAATTCTTTAAAATGCTGAAAATGTTTGATATTTGCACTGGACTCATAAAAGAATTATTAATACCCTTTATATTTTATGTGATACTATATTGTATCCTATAATACCACAAACTTCTATTTGTGGCAAAAACTATATATAGTATCAGAGAGCCTGTTCATTTTTAAATGTCTTTGATACTCTATAAACTTCATGGCTAATTTTCTAATAGGTGTTAACCAAACTTCCTTTCTTATTGTCCCCATTCATTTCATTCAACTTTTTTTTATTTGTTTTCACAGCATACATCTCCCATACCACTACAATTCTCACGATATGACCAAAGAGATTACTCTCTAGAAAGAAATGAAAGGGTCACACTTACATTAACAGTGCTGACTAGATTTATTAACTTAATAGTGGTTAGGTTTTGCTCTCCATCTTACCAAATAAATAATATCGTTTTTCTCTCAAGACATAAAAGTAAAACATCTGTTTTATCAGAAAATTTTTATGGAAAAGTAAGAGATGAGCTATTTCTTTGTTTTTAATTTTATCAAATGTATCATTGTTTTAGTCGATCATTAAGATAAAAATTGTCTGAGGGCTTCCTTGGCTTTCTAAAGCAAATAGCAACCATATAAAATCGACTTTGAGAATAGCTGTTTTCAGTTTTTATGTGAGCCTTCTTCATTCCTGGTTGGCATTATAGTCTCTAGAATATTTTTTTCCTTAGAATTTGTGGGAAACTTACCTAAGTACTTCATTTTTTTCCCTTCAGTTTTTTAAAATAATATTTACTGTTTCTTTGGTTCACAGTGCTGTATTCATTTTAAGATATTAAAATTGCATCTCATTCGGTATTTCACACCACACCCACCACCAGAGTTCTAGTATACTTCAGCATCACCCTTTCTCCTCTTTCCTTCTCTCTCTCCCTCCAAACCCCACCCCTTATAGCCACAGTTCTGTGTCCTGTTAATTCTATTGGGATTTGTTCATTTGTTCATTTCATTTTATTTTACACAAGAATGAAACCATCCTGTATTTCTCTTTTTCTGACTTATTTAATATGACCCCCTCCAGTTCCATCCAAATTGCTGCAGAGGGTATGTTTTCATCTATTTTAATAACTGCATAAGGTTCCATGGAGTATATATACAGCTTCTTTATCCAGTCATCTGTTGTTGGGCATTTAGTTTGTTACCACGTCTTATTTATTGTGAACTGTGCTGCTGTGACCTTGTATCTTACAGTTTTGCTTTTAAGTCCCAGGAGTATTTTTCTATTAAAAAAGAAGGTATTCTATATAAATATACATGTTCTATATTCTATGTGAAACATCTTTGGACTTTCATATATAGATTGTCATGTCATCTGTGAATAAGGTTAGTTTTATTTCTTTTCCCCATATATACTCCTTTTATTTCTTTTTTAAATTTTTCCCTCAATAGTTATTTTATAACTTTTGGTAAAATAGTATAGAATTTCTTTTTAAACCTTTTTTCTCTCCTATATTTTATCATTAGGAAGCTCATATCTAAGTTGGATAAACTGATGATTTTTTTTTTCTGTTTAGTTGATTAGAGTTTTTCTCAGGAAAATCATAGAATAGAATGCCAACTTATTCCTCATTAAGTGTATTAATATTTCTAGTGAAAAGAGATTAAACAACCCTGGGTTAGTTTATTGTCTTATTACTCATAATGAGTAAGAGTAATAATATTTTTGAAATTTTTCTCATATTTTTAAGTAAGTTTTCTCTTACTATCTGATAGAATAATGTGCTGTCTGTCTTTGTTCCTCAGGAGACACAAGAAGCAAGGAAGTCATTCAGTAAGAAGGATGAAGAGCATATATTATCAGGAAGGGAAAAGAGATTGGCTGAGCAGGTATCCTCATACAATGTAAGTAAGAGAATCAGATATAGCCTTTTTTTTCTCAATTGTTTAATGATCTTATATTTTTCTCTTATGTCTCTTTTTTATGTCTTCCTCTTTACCTCATCTTTTTCTATACATCTTTCCTAAAAATGCTCAATTCTGGTGTATGTGTGTACATGCATGTACATACACTCACATTAATATTACTTTTGTGTGGTGTTTTTAATGTATTTTGTGGAATGTTTTCAGTTTGACTGCACTTTGCTTAAGTCATATATCAGAAATTTAAGCTCTAGAGATTGAAAGCACATGACCAGAAAGCAAAAGCCCTACCAACTTCTAAAGATCCTCAGTTCATACATTTTTTAAATATAAGCAGATTTGGAATGTTTCAGGTAAAAAAATTTTTTTTAATATAGAAAAAAATGTTCTCAGCATACAATTCAATCTAAATTTATAACATAAATTTGATATATCATTATTCTGTTGATAGTCTCTCATTCATAAAAAACAACAAAGACTACTAAGTGTTCTAGCTCAAGAAATAAATGTAAATCACTGACTCTAATGGCCTTTGAAAGATGCTCAGGATGAATTAACTTATGTTCCAGTGCATTTGTTCCTGAAAATTGCATAAATATTAAAGATACAGTTAATGTTTATTGGATGTATTTCAACCAGTCCCATAATTAATGAAGCATACATGAACGTTTTTGAAATTGACTAAAAACTCAACCCATGTGGAAATTGATGAAAACTGACTAGCTCGAAAGACAAATCTCAACAAAATGAAAGAATCTCTATCATATTCTCTGACCACAAGAAATTTAAGTTAAAATTCAGAATAGCTTAAAAACCATATGCATCTGGAAATAAGATTTAAAATTTAAACCTTGCATCAGATATGACATAATGAAAGTTTAGACAATACCTAGACCTAAATGATAACAGAAATTTGTCAAAGTGTGTGGGGCATAAAGTAGTACTTAAGGTCAAAATTTGCAACAATAAGTTAGATTAGAAAAGAATACCTAAAAATTAATAAACTGGGCCTTTATCCAAGTTTTTATTTTTTGTAAAACTGAAAAACTCCTGCTCTGTGGCCCTGAAACTTCACATTTGGATATTTCAGACAAATGAAAACATGTCCACACAAAGTCTTAAACATGCTCTGTTCAAAATAGCCTCAGAAAGACTTATACAAGAATGTTCATAGAAGTTTTCTTCATAATAGCTAAATTCTGTGAACAGCCCAAGTTCCCCAGATAAGAGAAAGAAAAAATAAACTGTATACAATAGAATACTACTCAACAATGGAAAGGAACAAATTATAAAAAGATATGACAACGTGGATGAATCTCAGTCTTTATACTGAATGAAAGAAGGCTTAAACAAGCAAATACATACTGTATGATTCTATTTATATAAGACTACAATAAACACAGCCTATGAAGGAAAAGAAATTAGAATATTGCTTGATGGAGCAGGAGTGTAGAAACTACTAGGAAGGGGCATACAAAGATTTCTGGGGTGATGAAAGTGTTCCAGATATTGAATGAGGTTGAATATAAAGCTCAGTGAAGGTACACTTAAGATTAGTACATGGCACACACTGGTGATTTAGTATTTAAGTTCACAGCCTCCAGCTCAAATAGTCCACATATATCCCATGGCCAGGAGGAACAGCCGAGGGCCAGGAAGAACAGCCGAGATAAACAACTAAATAAGAATTAAAAAAAATTAAATAAAAATGCTTCTTCCTCCTCTCTTTTTCTTCCTGCCTGCCTGCCTACTCACCTTCATTCCTGCCTGCGCCTTAAAAAAAAAAAAAAAAAAAAAAAAATCAGTGCTTTTTGTTATGTGTAAATAAATTTAATAGGAAAAAATTGTGGAGGAATACCCCGAAGATGTTGGACTAGAAAAGACCTTGAACTCTCCTCCTCTCTACTCACAAAACAAAATTGCATCTCTAAACAATAGCCTTCAGCAAAGAACTGAGGATTATGTTACTAGCAACTCCACAAAGGACAGTAATAGAAAACATCAGAAAGGGTAGGAAAAACCAAGACAGTCTCACCAGGCTCATTGCCCAGACACTGTGACCCAAGGTCGGCAGTGACACCAATGATACAGAGCCTCTTTCCAGGGACTGAAGGGCTCACTCCACATTGAGTGCGCCAGCATCTAGGAACTTCACCCCAGTGGGAAGCGCGTACATAGTGATGTGGGAAACGGGCTGTCCTTTGTAGAAAATTAGGACTCTGAAGAGCAAAGAATGATGGAGATTGAACAGGGGGAGTTGGTGGTGTGCACAGATTTTCATTGGTGAACCAGTATTTCAGCAAGATGAATGAAAAAGGGAGATGGCCTTCTAGTGAACAGGGATGCTGCTAGGTGTCCTCCCAGACTCTCTTTTGTCTGTGTGGTGCTGGTCCTGGTAGACACCATATTGGAATAGGGTCAAGGTCAAAACCCCTGCCCCTCCCCCATCAGCAGACCATGGAACAATTTGTTCTCCTGGTTACAGTCTCATGGATATCAGGACAGCATTCACCTAGGATAGCAGCAGGCACCAGAGTCTGCAACTCGGCATAAGCAGCTGAGTGCTTTCCTGCCAAGCTCAGTTTGTGGAGCTTCCAGCTCTGCAGCTCTCTCAGAGAGGATCAGAAGAGACTCCAGTTGTACAGAAAAAAGCTGCCCCTCCCCTACCTGGAGCTCCTGCCTCAGGTTAGTGCTCTGCAACCTGAAATCCTGACACAAGGCTATCCCATCAAAATGAACAAAGAAAGCCTCTTAGCCTAATGCTTAGAAATAAACACAGGGTACAAAAAAAAGAGAGAGAAATTTACCCCAAATGATAGCTCATACTAAAACCCCAGAAAAAAATTCCTAAATGTGACAGAATTAAGTAAACTACCTGAAGATTTCAAAGCAGCAGTCTTGATGATTCTCTCTGAAACTTAAAAAACAATGGATGAACAAAATAAGATCTGTAACAGAAAAAAATAGAAGTACCAAGTAGAATTCATTGAGCTAAAAAAGCACAAAAGAGGAGCTTGGCAGTAAGATGGAAGAAGCTTCCAGTCAAATCAGTAAGCTAGAAGATAGAGCAGTGGAAAGCCCTAACATGGATCACCAAAGAGGAAAAAAGACTGAAAAGAAATGAAGATAGCCTAAGTAGAGACTAATAGGATAACATCAAGAGAAACAAATTTCACATCATAGGCGTTCTAGAAGAAGAGAGAAAGGGGCAGAAACCTTAATGGAAGAAATAATAGCTGAAAACTTAACTAAACCTGGGGAAGGAAATGTACATCCAAATGCAGGAAGCTGGAAGAGTTCCAATCAAGATAAATTCAAACAGACACATACTAAGACACATTATGATTAAAATGGCAAAAAGTCAAGATAAAGAATCTTAGAAGCAACTAGAGAAAAAGGAGTCACATACAAGGGGACCCCCCACCCACATTAGATTTTTTGTAGATTTCTTAGCAGAAACTTTACACGTCAGAAGGGAATGACACCAGATATTTACAGTGCTGAAAGAACAAGACTCCCAACCAAGAATCTTTCCCATGCTTTGGTTATCACTTACAATTGAAGGAATGATAGAGTTTTCCAGAAAAACTAACATTAAAGGAATTTGCCACTGCTAAATCAACCTTACTAAATACTAAAGAAACCTTACTAAGAAATACTAAAGGAATTTCTGTAAAATAAGAAACAACCCACTTAGAAGCAGCAAGCATCTAAGTAAATGAAATGTAGGAGAGTAAAATTATGGACTGTTAGAATGAACTTGAGATTAATTTGCTTTTTTTTTTTTTTTTTTTTTTTTTTTTGATAAGAAAGGTACAGGCTGGAATAGAAGTAGGCGGGCAGACAGGAAGAAAGAGGAGAAAGAACTTTCTATTTTATTTAGTTGTTGTTCTTGATTGTTCCCTGGTGCCAGATTTTGAATCCAGGTCCTTGGGATGTTTGTGGACAGCATCTGCCAGAGGCTGTTGACTTACCTGGTAGGACACCAGAGTGCACTAAGATTTAACTTCTTTTCAATGTAAAATAAATTACTCAGAAAACAATGAAATATCATCTCACATCTCTATGAATGGCTGTTATCTAAATGACTGGAAACAAATTTTGTCGAGAGAAAAGAGAACCCTTATGCACTGCTGGTGGGAGTGTAAATTGAAAACACAAATTCCATATGATTCCATTATCCCACTCTGAGTATCCAAAAAAAAGAAACAAAAACACTAATATGAAGAGATAAATAAGCCTTTACATTTATTTCAGTATTATTTACAATAGCTAAGAGTTGGAAGAAACCTAAGTGCTTTTTGACAGATAAGTGGATAAGGAAGATTCAAGATGGGTGAGCCTAGAGGTAATTATGTTTAGTGAAATAAGTCAGAAGAAGAAAGTTGAATATCTCATAATTTCAAGCAAACAAATGAAACAAATCAAACAAAAATTGATTTTAGCCTATAGGTCCATTTAAGTGGTTATCATAAGTAGGAAGAGGGGCCACGTTGAGTAAAAGGAGTCAATTATATGGTAAAGGATAGAATTGGGTTGTTGTTGGTGAGTTTAATGTATTCTATACAGATGTTGATTTGTTGACTTATGATGTTGTGCACCTTAGACCCATGTAACATTTTAATGCAATATTCCTTCAGTAAATGTTTTTATTACAAAGGAAAAAATTGAATAAAAATAGATAAATATTGAACTCCAGTTAATGAAATGTGTGCTGAAATACTTAGGGCTCATATAATGGTATCTGCAATTTACTTTAAAATACATCAAAAATTAGGGTTCTAATCCTATTCTGAAATTTTGTTTACATACAGGATTTTCTTTTCAAAACATGAATATAGTCTTAATACTAAACCACTCTATAACCCTTTGTTTTGATAAATCAGACACTCTGAAATATGTTACCGTGAAGACAAAGTAAAAAACAAGCGACTAGAAATCTTAGCATTGGCTTTCGAAAAGGTGCTAAAATGTCATCCCATATGAAATAAATTGCCTAAATTTTAACAGAAGGTACACATTTTTGTTAAATGATTAACTTTGGTGGTAAATCAGCAAAACGATCTCTAGCAAACTGATATCTACCTGAATTGACTTTGTAGGGTTTTTGGTTAATTTACTACTTCTAGGTGTTTTACCGTTTTTTTATAATTCCAGCACTGGCTTGATCCTGTGAACTGCAGTGTGCAAATTACATTATGCTAAATCGAGTGGACCGTGTGCACGCTTGAAATATATTGATAAACAGTTCATGTCTTTTATCATAGTAAACCGAGCACTTGAAATGTTTGAATTAATTATAATAATCTAGTGGCTTAATGCATTCCTCCTTTTATCAGTGTTTAATTTACTGGTTTATTTACTTTATTTCTCTTTTGAGGGGGTGCTTTTTATTACTTTCATATGTTTTGCTCATCAACATAAATAATTTTCCTTAGTAGTGGCTTATGATAAATAGGGCCTCTGCAACTTCATTCTTCTCAAGTCTCCATGAAAGTCCTCCAAACTTCGTTCTTGTATCATCAGTCCTTCCACTCTGACTCTTGATAGCGTGTCTGTCTTTATCATTATCACTTCATTAATGAGTGATTATCTCATTAGTGGAAAAAAGTAAGAAATGGTGTTAAAAGACCCAGGTTTTTATAAGAATACCTTTTTTTGTATTTGTATAATTATATTTAATTGTATGTATATTGCATTTATTCTCCATCCTGAAATTAGCCCTTCTACCCTTCTTTGTGTTGTTCTCTTTGTTGATATAAAACTACCAGAAAGAATGATCTGCACATTGAGTTGCACATCAGATGAGTCACCTGTGTGAGAATTTGAGTGATTTATAAAAAGCACAAATTTTTGAGGCCCACATTTGGTCAAATTGATTCATTAAATTTGTAATGGGACTCAGGAGTTTCTATTTCTTTCATCCATTTAGGGACAGAGACTAGTAGTCTTCAAGTGTTTTTACTTCATATGCCCTAAGAGAAACTTCTTGCTTGATACCTAAAAATTTCACTGTAAGTTTCAATAGTTACCAAAAATATAATTTAAGGCATTAGTATATTACTCTATTAAATGTTTCAAGTGGAATTTAAATGCCATACCAAGTCAGTGTTTTTTATTCTCCATTAAAAATATACATGAACAATTACTTTCTTCACAGTTGGAGATTTCATTTCATCCTTTTTCCTCCTTGAATTCATAATTTTATTTCTCGCTACCACAAAGTTTTATCCTAATGGAATTCACTTTTATGTTTGCAAGTTTTTTATGATTGTATTTGATGTCCTGTTTCACTGCAACCAAAATATGCATATAAGTTAAAACTGAAATAATTTTTTAATTTCCTATGTCTAAGTCTTTAATGTTCACATCTTTTCCCTTCTCGATTAAGTTGTATTTTCAGTTGATCAAGCAATGTAAGCATATTGCAGATTTTGATAATTATTAAAGTAAACAAATTATTAAACAAATAAAAAGTAAAAATATACTGTTCGCTTCAACAGCACACATACTACAAATTGGAACCAGGCAGAGATTAGCACGGCCCCTGCACAAGGATGATGTGCAAATTCATGAAGCGTTCCACATTTCTAGTAGATAAAAATCAGCTCTATTCGAAATGTCCCCTTGTGTATTTTTTGGTTCCCTCATTGTTACCAACAGAAACTTCACTCATGTTTTTACAATTGCCTAAGCACTATACTGTACCATTTTAAGTGCACTCTATGAGGTGGTTGGTAACCTCTGACTCACAGCTGATTTGTGATGATTAAATGAAACATTTAAAATTCAATGTAATTAAAATTAAAAATGTAAATTTAGTCTCCTAATGAAAGAGTTTTTTCCAGTTCCTCGTTTGAGATGAATGTTACTTTTCATAAGACAAGTATCAGCATCAAATATGTTCATCTCTTTGTTTTTATAATTAAGTGTTAATTCATATTTACATCAAGAAGTGGGTAAGAATGGAACGCAATTGGTTATAGCATTGTCATCCAATTCTAAGCAGTTTCTGAATTATTAAACCTAATAGTGATCTTTTGTACATTCTGCTAAAATCATATAGCTCTAGCTTGAGCTTACTCATTTATAGGAAATAACTACTACATAACAGTCAGTTCTCATTGTTAAAGCAACCTAATCAGTCTTTCTGTCAGAAAATTAACTTTATTTTCCATTAAATAGTTACATTAATGATCGTTCCCATGACACTTCTAAATTCTAAGGTAGATGGTAAGTACCGTGATTTCTGCCTGCTCTATGAAATAGAATGCTGACACCTTCAACATTTCTTAGCTGTGCTTTGTTATTTTTCTCTCACTAGGCTGTCTTCACAGCTTTGTTCATTGGACAAAAAGGCCAGGCCTGGAAGACATGTGGTTGCTAAGCCAAAATTACTCTTTTTTTCCTATAACCCCACTCTTCAGTATATCTGAATTTAAAATATTCTGATAAGGGTCACACACTCATTTTTAAAGGACATTACACTCAAGAGAAATGTATTGAGACACAAAGCTCTTCCGTGTTGATAGTTATTCAGTTAGAGGAAGTTTTATTCATACCCATATTTCATGGTTTTTTTTTATTTCATGCTCTGGAGACTTTCCTAGATAGTCTATATTAAGATTCTGAACAATCTCCTTTCTTTAGTGAGAAAGACTATAATGAAAGGGGAGAGAAGCTCACAGGATGGATTCTTGAGCAAACCCAGAGTTTCCTGAATTAAAAACTTGATTCCTAACTCTTTCTCCATGCTGTATGTATTGATAATTTATAGCCTATTCTTAGCAAAACAGTGATGAATTTTTTAACCTCCTTTGATTATGTTGAAAGTAAAGAATTGGAAAGCACCTAACTTACAAATCAATGTTTCTAAAACAAAAGCTACACAAAGAACTTCAGACTTGTGAGTAGATAACCTTAAAATTATCCGTGCCTTCAGTGTACCCTGGTGGAGTAGTGGTTAGGTCAGTCACCTCTGAAGGATGCAGACCACATACCCCTGAGTTTGAATCCGGGTGCGGGGGATGGGACAGGGAACAGTGCTACAATCAGTATGAACAGCTGAAAACTGAAATAAAATAAAATACTTATTCCTGTTCTCTCTTCCTGCCTACTTGCCTTCATTTCTGTACCTTTCCTTTAAAAATCAAAACAAAACACAATTACCCATTATCCCTGCCTTCGTAACCCATGTGGTCCACTCTCTGTAGCCCCCAGGGACACAAAAACCCCAGTGCAATGGCCTCTGGTCTGTGCTACCTATATCTACTCCTGCATCCTACTTTGCTTTTTCATCCAGCACCAGTCTCTTTACTTCAGCCAGTATTATAATGATTCTTGATTGATTAAATCAATTGCCTTTGCTCAGACCTTATCCTACTAGATACATTTGTGAATATAAATACCTGCCCCAACTCTGAAGAAGGAAAGTGAGGGAGATAAAGAAAAAGAACAGAAATGGAAAGGAAAGAAAAATTTCTTAACCTAAGGAATTTGCCAGCATACACTAACAGACTGCATTATGTCACTGCTGTGATGCTGTTTTTTGCTTTGTCCCTATTTTTGCTTCAGCCTGGTAATGCCCTTCCCTTCCTTTCCATCCATTTAGGCTTCTAGTAACAGCACATCCATGAAGTTTTAACTGGACTCTCCAAGTGAAAATGCAATGTCCCTTCCTGTCATCTTATGCTTTATTCATACTTCTATTTTGACATTTCACACAATGCTTTTCATTATGATTCGTTACACATGTATTTTTTAATGTGACATGTAGATTAGTAGATATCTTCATTTTTGTTGAATTTGCCTCTTCTGCATATTTTTTCATAGCACTGTCTTGGATTTGGAAAAACCTATTGCAGCTTGTAAATAATCCTCAACATTCACCATTACTACTTAATTATTTTGTTTGATGATTATATAAAAATTAAAGATTTTTATGTCTACTCTCTTGATCTCCCCAGGAATCCAAAAGATCAGAATCTCTTATGGACATTCATCATAAAAAATTAAAGAATAAGGCTTCCGAAGATAAAAATAAGCCCCAAGAAAGAATACCATTTGATCGTGATAAGGATCTCAAGGTTAATCGCTTTGATGAAGCTCAGAAGAAAGCTCTAATAAAGAAGTCTAGAGAACTAAACACCCGCTTTTCACATGGCAAAGGCAATATGTTTTTATAAGTAAGTATATTTTAGCAAGATATATTTTCTTAGTGATAAATTTTAACTTTCCTAATAAATACTCAGTTGTATAGATACTTGTATGTAAAAATGTTGGCACGCCCTGCTGAAGTGGTTGGGAGCAATCCACAGACATCCCAAGGTCCTGGGTTAGTGTCCCAGGACTGGCAGGAACAGCCTCTTTAAACAACTAAGTAAAATAAATAAAGTGATTCCTCTTCGCTCTAAAAAAAGTCTTATTCCTTTTTATAATAAAGTAGGTAATAAATTTGCAAATCTTTTTTCATAAGTCAGCTGATTTTTTTTAAGTACAGCCTTCTAGCATATTTTACTTTTCAGAAAAAGTAGCCTTGTCCTCATAATAACTTAACAGGGCATTGCTATTAAAAATGCTAAAGTAAAATTTCAGTTTATGTGAAATAGCAAAGGAAAGTATGGTTAGAAGCTTAAGGAAATATGCCATGCTATGCTAAAGAATGAAGAAATGCTAGTAGTCTTTTTATATTAAACAAAGCCACATTTAGAAAATGTTCACTGCTTTGAAAGGTTTCCCATATTAGTTAAAGTTCAAAACCATTGTATCATTCATCCTTAGCCCAATATGACAAGGCTTTTGTAATGGTGATTACAGAATTACAAAAAGCTAAGATTGCTTCTTAAATATTTATGATTTCTAATCGTATGAAACCTACCTCAATATTGAAATGTGGCTTTAAGGGAAAATACAGTTAAAGTTAGAATATTTTCCAACTTACTGAATTTTCTTATCCTTCAGGGGGATTTCCCGGTGCAATGAAGAAAGATCGAAGAATAGTCTTAAATATGTTTGTCTACCTTTATTCCTTTGTTTTGAGTTTAAGATTAGAGATTACTCTAGTCTTAAAAACCATACAAATTTGCCTTGTTCTCTGTGTCCTTTAAAGTCATGTGGAAATACCATTGTTTCCAGGCTACAATAGAAATTTTATATGTTTGTGGCTTCTGAGGAAGCATGTGCTTTTCTTCAAATAGTTATTTTGAGTACTTCCCCTAATTTTGGTGGTGTCTCACAAACACTAAAATCTGTCTGGTCAATGTCCACTGAATCCCTACCACAGCCTGGGCCTCCTCCTCAAGTATTACTAATCTCTTAGAGTGTGTTGGGTCCTTGCAGTAAATCCATGAATTTGAAATTGGTTGTGTTTCCCTCTTTATTGCAGACAGTGAATACATGTTCACTTGAAAAAGGAGAGTAGGAGGTGGGGTTGTCTGTTTTGTTACCAGTTTCCTTATTTTAGTATATTCAGGCCCTTTGATTTATTGTTTTGTTTTGCATTTGGTTTGTTTTAAAGTCAGAAAGAGGGACTTTTGTGTTTCCTCATGTGCAAAGGAAAACTTGACTTTCCCAACTTTAATAAGTATTTTCTATGGGAGACAGGCTGTGGGACAAGATATGCATGCCATTAACCATTAGCGTCTAAGGCGTGGTCTCCATTATCTCAGCCAAAGCTTCCTAAGTCTTTAAACCTTGCTTTGGGATGATCTTACCATTTATATTTAACAATTTTTAGCTAATTTATTGGGAATAGGTCTTTTGTATCAATCATGAATAGTCTTTAAAAAAAACGAACTCATAATTTATGAATTAAAAAAATGTAAATGGAAGCTCTATAATCACAGCTACCCTAGTAGATTATTTTAAGTGTGTAATGCTTTAAGCACTGCCTTTTTAATATGCTTGAAAGAAAATTCTAGATAATTAAATCCTAAATTCAATTCTGTAAATTCAAATTCTGTAAATTATATTTTCTCAAGATTAATCCTAACTGTTCTATTTCTGTGTTATAGTTTTGATGATGCATGAGTTTTTGTTTGTATTTTTCATCTAATTCTCAGAAACCTTAGAAGTCATATAGTGATTTTTTCTAATTTTATTAAGGTAACTGTACTATAACATGTAAGTTTCAGAAGCACAAGGTTTTAATGGAAAAAAAGATTCTGAGTTCTAGTTCATTTAAGCGTTATGAAACTTGACTAAACTTCAAATTATGGCACAAATTATTCTTCTGATCATAGCAGTAAATGATATTTTCCAGAATATCAATGGACAGTAGTCTATTCAGAAGTTATTGCCATTAAAAAGTAAGTTATTCTCAAGTTGAAAAGCCTTCTTATCTAAGCAGAATTGAACAGAACTGCCTTTTGACTAAAGGTGTCCTTTTAGTAATATCTTCTGAACACAAAACTTTGTACAAGAACATTTGCTGTTTTCATTTAGTTTTGTTGCATTTTTTTTCTCAATGAAAGGGAGAAATGTTTTCTAATTATTCATCCTTATAGGAATTCCTATTATGTATTTTGGTGAGATTTGGCATTTTTAAAGTAAAAATGTTTCCTTTGGTTACTTGCTTTTGCTTTACTTTCCTCACTTTGAGGGGATAGGGATATTTCTATATTACATATTTGCAGTATTTTCCGTCACTCTTGAAGTGTCTATGACCTTAGCAAAAGGGAGAAAAGCCCCTTCTTTCTGCTAATAATTTCCACCTTACCGGCACCTTGGATCTGATGTTCTTTTATGCCACACTGAGGACAATTTCAGCAAAATACAAGGAGAGACCAGAGATATTTTGACACATGGAGAAAACAAACCCAATATAGCAACATCCACGTAGTGTAATAATATAACAATAAAGTAGCTATTTGCATAGAATGATAGGTATTCTTTTTTCTTCCCTTCTCCTCTTCCAAAGGTGCGAAAGGCCTAATTCAACCAAGTCTCCTATCCATCAGTCAGAAAATTGGGATTATTGACATTTCCTAATAAGAGCTTTTTTAATTTCCTTACTTGACAAATTTTGTAGAACTATGACCTCTTTTGAAACTTAAAAATTAAAAAAAAGTAATACTAAGTTTAAAAACTGAAGCAGATACTTTAACATTCTTTGCTTTGACGATGACATTAAAGTTCATTATGTCTGAAATTGAATGATTTTATCCAGCTTCCTAAATTGTCCTATCAGATAGATTTAGATTCTTCAAATAGTAGCCACGTTAGGTATAAATGAATGGTGGCTTTGAGGAGTAGGAGAAATTGGGAGGAGGATTAAAAGGTGAGAGATGGTGGCTACATCTATAGTAGGACTATTTTAGCAGATAAATTAAGTTCTTATTTTATTGAGCAAAACAGTGTAAGTTAAATTCTCTCGCAAAAAAAAATCATGGTCTAACTAAGAGTTTTTAATCATGTTTGGATATAGCACCCACTTGACATTTATCACTTAAACATTTAATGGTTCTTTGTTTTTTGGGGTTTTTTTTTTCATTTCTAGAAATGAGGTTGAGGCTTACATGCTCCAGAATAAATTCTTGAGTAATGTAAATTTGACCCCAAATAACATGACATTTTTTTATGTTTTATATAGGATGGATAATGTTAATATTTTACTCAGAAATGTATGATCCTGACAATTTTTATACTACTACAAGAGCCCTGACACTCCTTTTTTTTTTTTCATGGTAATGAACTTATTGTTAGGGAAAAGGCTTTCCATTGAGTTACACCTGAGAGGAAGAATTAGCAGGAAGGAGAGTGGTTAGAGATGGTATCCTTGTAACATCAAAGCCAAGTCTTCTATTTCACAGTGTTAATTTTACTTTGGCTTTTGATGCCATCAGGAAGTTTAAGTCTTTATTTACAAAAGGTTATGCATTTCCTGTTAAAGGTATATTTTTTGCAGCTTAAAATATTATTTAATTGTGACTATAGTATGTATAAAATTAAAAAGATGTACACTGCCCCTGTTAATCTTTTCTTTTTGAAATTTACAATTAAAAGATTTTTTAGAAAAGAAGAATTTCTGAGGTGTAATTTTTTTATACATAAAGTTTCATCTATATCTGAGTTGTCCCTTTTTTTCAATGTTAGCTTATCTCAAGTAGACAGTATTGATAAAAGAATGTTCTGTAAATATTTATTTTGGCCTATCAGATCATTGTGGGGTACTGTGGAAAAAGTCTTATACCACAACTCGTTTACCAAGTTTTCATTATCCCAATGTAACTACAGATGCAAACTATTTATTTAGAATATAAGGCAGGCAGATTGGAAATGCTCCTAAAAAGCAGCACCACAGAGACTGACACTGGGTTTTAACCAACACTCCATTATACATGTCGTATGGTTGTGTAACAGTAGGTGGGTTTTTTCTTTTAATTGTCTGATTATTAACTTTATTTTCTTTCTCTGCATCCCAAATTCTGTAATGGAGGGTTGGAGGTGTTACAGTTTTTCGGGAGAAACCAAGCGAGCACTCTTTGGAAGAATTTTAGGCAGATTTATTACACTCGTGGTTTCAGCTGGTATTTCTTCCTTAAAGAGCTGAGCCCCAGTTTCTGGTTCTAACATGCTTATGTAGGCTAGAGCAAACTCGGGAAGAGAGGGATGTAAATTAGGGGAAGGGGTTTCAAGTGCGGGAAGTTCTTTGTCTGCTGGCTACATTCCAGCAGGCTCAGGTCACAGGAAGTGTCGTGGCTTTTCTTTATAGTTGCTGGAAGTGATAGGCAGGTCTTTTCCCATAGAGGGTAACCTCTTTTTTTAATTATTGTTATTTTATTACATAGAATCAGAGATAGAAACTGAACTACTAGGGAGAAAAGCCTGGAGATTTCCTAGAAAGACTAACTGGAAAAGTGACTGAAAGAGATACTTTGTAATACAAAAGCTGAGCATTAAATGGTAGGAATCTAGACTGAGAATGCCAAGGAAAGAGACAGCCTTTGAGTTTTCAGAAATGTCCATGTAAGTTTTTCTTAAGGAACCAGTATGTTCATTCATTCAGTCATTCAGTAAAAATGTAGGAAATGGCCAGGTGTGTGCTAGGCACTAAGAACCAGATATTCATAGCCCTTCTTCTTGAGAGGATATTGATTCTGTTAGTCACTGCAAGTAAGCAACACAGATCCCAGCTTCATTATTTTATATTCTAGTGAGACAGCACAGAAAGATCTGAGTGAAAAAGCAAAGACCAAGTAATTGCAGTTGTGATAGGTGTTACAAAGAAAACAAGGCGTTAAGAGATTGTAACAGGTAGTTGAGGATGAGAAGCCCATTTAGGTAAGATGATAAGAAAATTCTCTGAAGAGATGTCATACAACCCAAAACCTTAAAAAAAATGAGAAAGAAGCTAGGAGCCTAAAAAGTGACTTACCACATATGAAAAGACCTTGAAGCATTAGTTCTGTTGTGTTTGAAAAATTGCACCAGTGTAGGCCATATATAGTGAGAAATATGGGAGCTCAGAGTTGGTCCTTGCTACTGACACTAGGAAGCCCATATAAAGGCATCTAACCTAGTCCTAGAAGGTGCGAGAAAGTCTCCTAGTGGAGAGTACTTCTTAGCCCAGTTACAGAAATAACATAGGAGTCGGCCAGATGGGTCTTAATACCAAAGGACAACCCTACTGACTTTCCAGAATTTCTCAAATATGTCTGAATTCACACCTTAGGCTTTTGCTCTGAAGACCTCCTATATGTAACTCCACTAATAACAGCCATCAGTTATCAGAATATTAGGACATAGAACTTCTACCTGTACTTTATTAGCAAAACCATAATTATTTAAATAGAACTGGTTTTTGTGGGTTTTTAAAAATGTGTTATTTTATCCTCTTAAGCTTAAATGTTGGCTTACATCTTTTCTTTTTAAGAACTAAATAACACCAGATAGACTCAACAGTTATCAATTAAGTAATCTCTAAAATTCCAGGGCATGACACAATCTTTTCATTTAGGAACTGGAAAATACAGTGTATCAGTCTGTTTCGTAATCTATAGGCCTTGAGCCACTTCTGTCAGAATCACCTAGGGAGATTGTTTAAATGCTGAGTCCCAATTTCCTATTGAATGGAAATCTTTGAGGTTAGAGAAAGGGAATCTCCATTTTTAACAGTTATTGTGGGTCATTCTTTGTAAACTCAAGAGTTTGAAAATCTCTTCACTTATTTATGTGTAATAATTTGTGTTGCATATCTACAATCACTAGTACCAAAATGTGTTGCATTATGAATCGTATCATTTCTGTTGAGTGAATTGGTGCCTAAAAGTCTGTATTCTTCAAAAATTTATACCAGCCAGCTCATTCAGGGCTCAAGATTCTGTTAGTGGTGATTGGTTTCATGAGATTTTACATTTGTTTAGGCACCTTTTAAAATAGAAAAATCCCTCGTACGAAGAGGTTCTGAGATCCTGGTCCCAGACTGACCAGGATCCCATGAGTCACTGAACATTGTCAATGTGCAGAATACCAAAAGGATGAGGAGACACAGTAGAATGCTAAAGGTGAACTCCAGGCATCTCTGCATGACTATTCCCCTTTTGGGAATTAATCAGTTAATGTTACTGAACTACTTTGAGGTTTTAGATAACTCTGCTTGGCAGCTAAGTTATTAGTTTAACTAAACTTCAAAAGCAACAAGTTTACTTTTAGATACCAACTCCTGCATTTTCTAACAAAACCCAAATAAATAAAACAAGGGCAATGCACAACTAATATGCATAATTGTTTTGAGACTAGAAATTTTCAAAAACCTATGTTAAGATACTGAAAGTCATTTTGAAACTCATTTTCAAGTCTCTGATAATCACCTCTCCACCGCTCTTTATATTATAGAGTTTCAATTTGGTTTTGTTAGAATGAGACAACATTGACGAAATAGGCCATATAATATTCTGTCCTAAAGTTTTTTTTACAAGCAGTGATCTGAGATGGAAATAAGTTTGCACCTTTTATCACTGGACACAAAGGGAAAAATGAGGTTGTCTGTGTTTTATGAAGAATTTGACCTTTAGGGGTAATTACTGGAAGCAACACATTTTGCTAAGACTAAATACAATACCTCAGTCACACTACAAATTTAAAGAAAGCAATTTATTAACCTAAGATTGCAGCATTTTAGCAGACACAGACATAATTATTGTCTAGAAAAATAAATCCAGAAATTGTGGGCATTCTTCAGCCTTAATTTCAAATGGCTATTTTATGATTCTTTTAGATTCACCTTTTTTTCCCAACAGCTTTGTATTCTGTTTAATAAAATTGTTATATCTGAAGACAGAGATTTCTAGAATTAAAAATGTTTGCCAGAAAATAAATTTTAGATTAGAAGTCACCTATCAATGTGCAGTGTTAGTTAACATTGTGAGGTTTCTAAGAAAATAGCATGAAGAGGTGGATTCAAGGTACTTCCTTTTACCAGTTAAGCATAAAGAACTTTTTAAAAATCACACTTAAAGTGTCTAGTGAGTGTATATAAATACCCAGAAGGACTACATCTTTAGTTCAGCATTTATCATGCTGAGTAATACTAGGTTTAGGGGGATTAAAGTACAATAGTTGAACAAAAAGTAGTGTGGACCAGTTTAATCAACAGAAACATCTAAGTCAGTGTTTTTCAAACTTTGTTGTTCATCAGAATTATCTGGGTGTTATTAAAAATACTAATGTCCTAGCTTTCTTTTCTTATCAGAAATGTCAATTATAGGTTTGCAGTTGGACCAAGGCATCTCTTTTTGGCAAGCTTCCTGGATATCTTTAGTGCACTCCAAAGTATGAGGACCAAACTTCACCCAAACATGGCATAGTATGACATCCAGTTGCAAAAATGTTAAATCTTATCATGATACAACCACTGAGCTTCTTGATTTAAAGGAGAGAAGGCAAAACTCATTTTCCCCATCTGGTTCCAAGATGGCAAACTATTAAGATCTCAAGCTCACCTCCTCCCCAGAGACAAAACTGGAACAACACCTATTTAGCAAATATCGCCTTTGAAAAGAAACAGGACGAATATCTCCACAAAGAGAGGTGACACACATCTCCATCAAAATAGGAAAAGCTTATCTGTCTTGGCATTGTACCACCTGTTCAGATATCCCAGGGCTGCTGGCATCGACCAGTGAAACCAACACTCTCCCAGAGCTGAAGAGCGAGCACCCCCAGACCTGTGAAATGGCTCAGTTACTGAATCAAAAGCAACATGGAGTGAAAAGACGGCTAGCCTCCTTGTAAACAGAGGGCTTCCATGTGGTACCAACACTGGAGGCCACCATAGCAGGAAAGTCCCCAGGGGAAATGCTCATTCTCTCTGCCATTAGTGTACTTTGTGCAGAACTGTTGGCACTGACAGCTGCCTTTCTGTGGGCTGCCGGACACAGCCAGGTCAGCAACACACATGAGAATAGGTGACTCGTTCCCAACAGGGAGCATTCCATTGTAACCTCATGAGAAAATAATTAGAAGGACTCCATCTGAAGGACAGTCCCCACCAGCCTGGGCCTACAGCTAAACAGCTTCTCTACTTGGTACTTCCTAGAACTTACAGCCCAGCCCCCAGGGTTTATTTATAGCTCCTTGCTGGGATTGCTGCTCCTCTAGAGGGCTGAGAGGTTTTCAGAGGAGACTGTACTTTGCCAAGAGCAACCCCCAGCTCTCCTGTGATTTCAGGTCGAACCGTGGCCTGCTTTCGGACTGGGCCCACAACTCATGTTTCTTTCCTTGTTGTTCATGCCTGTGACTGGAGAAAACCTCTGTATTCCCTACCCCAACTCCAACTCTCTAGGTTGGCCTTTCAGGCCTCAACACAGGGTAAGCTCTAGAGCTTCAACATTCCTGAGAATTGCTAGATCACACAACTAATGGTAGCTAGGTATCCCAAACCAACACCCAGGCCTATACTGTGCAATTGATACCCTTACACAAGGCCTTAACATCAGGGAACCCTAACCCATAAAAATAAACACAGAATGTCAAACAGATCACAAAGAGACAGAGATGATGGACCAAAACAAAACCCCAAGGGAAAATCTGAATAGAACAGAAATCAGGAGAAACAAAAAGAGAAAAACAAAATATGAGGCAATTCCAAACAATTTATGGAGCTAAAGAGCACAATAACTAAGTTAAAAGACAATAAAGGAGTTCAGTAAAAGCTGGAAGTAGCCTCCAATAGAATCAGCAATAGGCCTATGAGATAACATCAAAAGGAACATTTACGTCATAGGGATCCCCTGAAAGAGAAGAGAGAAGGGGGCAGAAATTGTAGTTGAAGAAATAACATCCAAGAATTTCCCCAACCTGAAGAAGAAAATGAATCCTCCAGATCCTGGAAGCTCAAAGAGTTCCAAACAAGAGAAACCAAAACATACCTACACCAAGACACGTTATAAAAGTGACAAAAATACAAGATGGAGAAAATCTTAGCTGGCTAAAGGAAAACAAATTATATACAAAGAAGCAGTCATACACATATAAGGCAGATTTCTCAGCTGAAACTTTACAGGCCAGAAGGGAATGGCATGATACAGTCAAAGTGCTGAAAAAAAAAGAACTTGCAACCAAGAATACTCTACCCTGCTAGGTTATCTCTTAGAACTGAAGAAGTGATAGAGCTTTATAGACAAATGTTCAAGGAATTTATCACCACCAAACCAACCTTACAATAAATGCTAAAGGAAATTCTATAAAATCAAAAGATACCCCATTTATGAGCAACAAGACATCAAAAATATAAAATGTGGGGGAGGAGAATAAATGTGGACTAATAGAACGAGCACAAGACTAAGCTGCTTTCAAGTTAAAGCAGGTTATAAGCATGGAAAAGTTTTATGTAAATCCCAGGCTAACTTCCAAACATAATTCCATTAAAAAAAAATAAAAAGCCCAAAGGCAAAAATAAAAAGGGAAACTGAACACCACATAAATTCTTTCAAAGAACCTGAGAAAGACAATGACAGCATTCAATAATCTTTATGTTAAAACACAATTATAGCATACAGGAAACTCCTAAGAACTGCGTACCACCAAGTGAACAGAATGGAAAGGGGCTCCAGCCTGTGATTCAGTGTGAGCTCAGAGATGCTCTCTGCTGGGGTGTGACTGTCCCTGACTGGGAAGGGCTCAGACCTGCAGGGTCCTATGTGAGTGACCCTGTCCACCCCATGGAGACCTGAATCCCCAGGATGTGGACCCTGGCACTAGCTGACCTCTGGGGTCCTCATAGAGAGCCCCAGAAGCACAAGGGCCACATGGGAGAGACTGCAGCGAGGACCAGGCTGTGGCCAGAATGCTCTAGGTATTCTCTCTCAGCTCCTCTCAGTGACTAAGACAGCAGGGTCTCCTCACTGTCCTGAACTTTCTTCTCCAACAGGAGCTTCTCCTCATCCTGGAAGGCCCGGGCTCTCTTTAGGTCCCTGCCCCAAGCCTCAGTTATCTTCCTGTTGACTGTGGGTGTGGTGGGCGGAGAGCTGAGTACTTTGGGCAGCAGTCAATGTCCCCTCAGCAAGCAGGCAGTGTGGCTCCTCCTCAGTCATTCACTGCAGCAGCCGTCATTCATGTGTCTGCTCCACAAGAACTTGAGAATGAATTTGCTGTTAGACTGCAGGCTCCAAATCTCACCTTCCAGCTGGGGATTTTCAAGGAGCAAACCTGGCTCCTGGATTTGCAGAGCAGTTATTTGTGCTTCTAGCTCCTCCATCCTCTGAGCTTCTTCCGGGCCCTGTCTAGCTTCCTCCTCCTCCTCCTTCTCCAGGACAAGGTTGTCCGTGTGCCTTCATGAGAGTCCCTCCTCAAGGTTGCCTGTCTACTGACCTAGTGGCTGTTGATCAGGACAGTCTCTATCCTCCGTGACCCTGGACCCTTCTCCCTAGGGCCCCTTCTTGGGCGTGAGCAGCAGCAGCATCCACCCAGGTCCAGCAGGCCCTGCACGTGCTCAAGCATTTCCAGCTGCAGGCTTGGGTTCCACAACTGCATGGGATCTTTCTCCAAATTCTTCCACTCTCTGCTTCCAGCTGTCCAGCTCCTGGGTCAGCATCATGGGCAGGTCCTGTAGGTCAGTACTGGGCATGCTCCCATTTGCAAGCCTGCTGCCAGGGGCTTCTGAGCCAGGACCCTCAAGGGTCACCAGGGACCTTTTCCTTTTTCCTTCCAGAAAGAGTGCCTTTTGTGGCGCTGGAGAGCAGCTCTCGGTCTCATTCATCAGGGCCATAGAGGCTCCCTGTCGAACACCAGGATGACCTTGGGCTGGGGTTACTGGTCTGGTCCCCTCCAGGCCTCTCCTCTGGGCATCTCCCAGGGAGGTCTGCCTGCCAGGCCCTTTTCCTCTTCTCTGTCCAGATTGGTCACTATCACAGCCTCCAGGGCAGCACTGACTAGGGTACCAGGGACACTCCAAGTCTCCTGACAAATCCCCCACTCTGTCAAAGAATATTGGCAGGACCTCCCACAGCTGCTCTAGGTCTCAAAGGGCAGACACCTTGTCTGTAGGACCTTGGCCACTCTGCCAGTGGTATCAGTGACTGCTAGAATCCAGTGGCCACAAGGACATCAGAGCCCTTGGAAGATTCCCTCTCCAAGGAAACAAGTGCCTGGCAACCAGGCTCCTCACAGTGAGGCTGGGGGAGGGGAGACCCCTGGGTTCTAGGAGCCCTGTCTCTTCCCTGTGCTCACTGCACAGACAAAAAGTAAGTTGACTCACGTGCACAGAGCACATGGGGGAGCTGACTGCAGACGGTGCTTCATCACTGTTCCTGCTATCCCCACAGCACTCCAGAGGGTCAGCTAGTCACCTGCCCTGTCCTCTGCACAGGAGTGTCACCACAGCATAGACCATCCCCAGGAGACACATGATCAGGAAGTCACACATGACAGGAGTCACTCCACACCTGGGGTGACTGACACAGGCACCATGCCTTTATCCTCCTGGCCACTGTCACACAGCAAGTGTCACTCCTGACAATGCCCTGTGCTCATCCCCTCATCTCCCCTCCCCTGACCCACCACTGCCAGTCTGTGTCTGCACCCCAAGTCCAGACTGCAGCTTCCATCTAACAAGGTCTTTCTGTGAACAAGCTGGGTCTTGTGCTTTTGAGCCACTTGGTCATTTTCTGTCTTTTAATTTGTATATTCAGACTGTTAATGTGATGTTGATTATTGATATACTGGAGTCCATCCTTGATTATTTTAGTTTGTCATCATTACCATTATCCTCTTACTTTCTGTCTTCTACTTCTGCTGTTTATCTGGGTTAGTTTTGTGACCATCTGTAAAGGAACCCTAAACTACAGATGGAGTCAGATAGGACCCTGTGGGGCTGCCCCTAGGTTCTTCCTCTTCATCAGTTCCCCCAATTTACACCCTCAGTTCCAGCCCCAGTAGCAAGATTCTCACTCATGAAGTCCCCAGAGGAATCACATTGAGAAGCCATGTCATCTGGACTCTTCCTCTTCTCCTGTGGACTTTCATTTTCCTCCTGCTGAGGAGTCCTTGTCTTGCCCTCTTTACATAAGGCCTCCATCCTGCACAACCCCTGGGAATATCACTCTCCTTGACAGATTCATGAACCTTTTAATAAAGTCGTTCAATCATGTATGCGATCATTTTTCCAGATTTCCCTGCTGCTAGAGTCACCATTACATGGTGAGGGATGGCCAATCAGATGCACCACATGAGACATGGATTCAAGGGAAGAAAAGTGAAGAAACAAACATGCCCAGAATTATTTTCTGGTGGGCAGAGTGGCTGAGGTGACCTTCTGGCACCCAATCCCAAGCATCACCGGTGTGCACCCTGGCATTGGAGACGGTGGTGTGGCCTGGAGTCGTGTTAGACAGTGGTGCTTCACTTGAGGAACACTGCACTGGGGGTGGACTTGTCCCTGGCTATGCCGCTTCTGGGCCTGCTTCAGTGGTCAGATACACTATTTTCTTTGCAACTGAGAGCCCTGACGAACATAAGGGTGTTCTACTCTGCCAGTGAGGAGCATAAACTTTGGAGACAGTTGTCTAGAATCAAAGTTTAACCCTGCCACCAGCTGTGCAAACCTGAGAACGCTTAACCTATCTCACCCATAATTTGTCTTCAAATAAGGGTAATGATACTCATCTCACAAGGTGGTGTGAGGATTACATGAAATGACACATTTAAGCAGTTAGCAAAAAATTCAGTCTTCAGAGGTGGTGATCATTGTGGAGCAATGGATAACAGGCCGGTGACCCAGCAGAAAACTGGGACCCAGTGGACCTGGCCATTCAGCAGAACTGAGGACTCTCTGACATTTAACGAACGTGTTGTTTAGTTATAGATAAGCTAAACTGTACGAAGCACAAATGAGGGAGTGAACCAGTTGTCTTCCACTGAGGCAGGAAGACTTGTGATCGGTCTGACCCACTAGCAGATCCCCCAATAGCACCACCGTATCCACGGTCACCAACAGTTTCAGAATTTCCCACAGACTTCACCTCCCCCACTTTGCCCCTGCACCTGTACTTTGTCTATATAATCTCTGGACCCCCTTTCTAGGGGAAATGGATCTGAGACAGGGCAGGTCTCCTTCCTCGATAATAAACCTGCATTCCTTCCACCAAATTTCTTCCTGACCAGTATTGACCTTTGGAGAGGCGAGCAGTGGATCGGGGTCTGGTAACAGGTCCACTGAGACCACTTTTGTCCATAGATTCGCTCTCTTCTTTATGGCCTCAGAAAATTCTTTCCGTTAGGACCTTGGCAGCAAATGATAGACACCTAACGCAAGTACGCTTAAGCAAAAAATATCATTTATTCTCTCATGTAATGAAAAGTCCTGAAGATAACCTTGGTGTTAAGCTGACTGGCTCTGGGGCCCCAACTTACATCCTCAGGATCCTGTCTCTGCCCCTCAGTCTGCTGTCCTTTGCCTGAACTTCATTACTAGGTGGGCTTCCCAGGGGGGAACATGGATAGCAGCACCTCCAAAGTGACATCTTACCACTTAGCACCTCAAAGAAAAGAAAACTCTTCCCCACTAGTTCAGCCAAAACCCAAGATCTGATACTAATGGGTCTAAGGATCAGCTTTGGTCAGTTTACCCCTGATTATTATGGGCAGGAGGCATAATACCCAATAGCTAGGCTGGTTCACACCCACACCCATGGAGTCAATGAGTGGATTAAATCCCACCTAAACCACATATCCTTAGCACTGGGAGAGTAGTTCATTAAAAGAAAGTGAAAGTGTTATAATTAAAAATGAGATAGACACGCTACAAGGGCAAAAACATCTGATGCTTCCTATAGCTTCCATCCATTTTTTCCAACATATGTTAACATTTTATTTTTTGCTTCTTATTACATGGTAAATATATGTGCATGTACTTTATAATTTAAAAAGGTAATTTTTCACCTTATCAATTGTATTTTTCACGTCATTAGAGTAAAAAAAAAAAATGACTACAAAATATTTTACCACATACCATAATTAGGCAATTAAGTAATGTTTCTTTTTTTCATCCGACTTCTGATTTTCACCAATTTTCTAATGAGAATACCATGTTGTATTTACCAAAACTGGACATTACCCACCAGCCTGTCAATTCACCCCTGGCTTACCAGTGTTAGTGTCTGGCCATTGTGAACCTGTTCTTGAGTGTCTTTCAGTCCAGGTGTCAAGGTTATGAATATCTGTGTGGCGTGGTGCAAGAAGGGAGCATGCATACACCAGTGTGCTTTAGAGATGACTTAGCCAGGATAGGTTCTGCCTCAAAAGCCAGTCCTTGCTTGTCCCCTACTTACTTGCTTTCATCAAATCCTCTGACATCAAGAAGTATTTTTAGCACAAAGTCAATGAGAAATGAAGTTGTGGCAGGTTATTTACTACCTTCTATTGCAATTTATAAATCACAGTACAGAATGATTTATTTAGCCTTTTCATTTACAAACAAGACAGGAAATAAAGAAAGGGAAATGAAAAGAAATATTAAAAATTGCCAACTTCAACCCAATCAGTAGCAAGGAATCTTGCCTGACATTGAGATTCATCATGTGTCTTGAATAGAAGGTGTTCAAAGTCTGAGGTAGTGCTGGAAAGAGGTTAGGCAAAGTTGCATCCTTAACCCCAAATCACAAAGCTAGGTGGGAACAGAAAGGATAATGGGAGGTCCTCATAGTCATCGGAGCACCTGGAGAGCTGGATCTGAGGGGCACCACAGGCAGGTGACGTGGGCTGCTCCCAGCTGGCATGTCTACCTCACAATGTGACCTGAGTTGGAATAAGGGTCTTGTAGACCAAAAGAAAGGAGTATATCCTGGGCAGGCAAAAATTTGAAAACCAAAGTACAAATACAAAACGAATACTGCAGTCTGTAAACAGCTGGACATAAGAGTAGTCAGAAATGGATTTTAAAGTGTTGTCAAGTGGAGGTAGTACTTTAATAATTAGCTGTTCAAAATTAACAATCAAGTATGTTGACATAATGCTACATGGCAATTAGATAATTTGTAAATGTGGTATTACAAAGAGAATAGAAGACAGAGGGTTTTTTCCTTACATAGGTAACTATTCCTAATTATGCTTTGTACTATTAGCAAGCAATTGTGTTTCAGTGTGGGCAGTAATGGTGCTAGTTGAGCTGTTAATAATACAAATTATACTTAATAGAGTATGAGCTTTGAATTCTTAGTTACAGTGTTAGAAAGGGTTCAGGAGTCCTTTAGACCAATGCAGTGTGTAGCTACAGCCAGAAAAAAAACAAAAGCTAGTAGAGTTTGAGTAATATAAAAGAGAAAAGAAACACAAGGCAAAAAGAAAAGGAGTGCTGCATTTGGACTAATCTATAGAGTGTCTACCTAAAAACTGCTTCCTCTTTGAGTTTCCGTATGTCAAGAAAAGTTTAGAGACAAATAACTAGATTGGTTAATTCCTGTCTACAAAAAACTAGAGCTCCCATGGTGTTCAAGACACTGGTCTAGGGATACGAAAGTAGATAAGACTTCATAGTCTAAAAGGAGGGACAGATACACAGAAGCAGCTTTAATGGTGCAATACAGCACGCACAGGAGGCAGATGCCTGGGGGGAGGCTGGAATGAAAGAGAAAGACTGAGAACAAAGGGGCCTGGGGTGGTCGGTGCTGTTGTTAGGTATGTATTTCCTTGTGAGACTGGTTTGTGAGGAAGGAGCATGGAGGGGGAGAGCTGTGTAACAAAGAAAATAATCAAGCTGAAAGACTGGAGGTAAAGGGTGATGTATAGGTTAGTCCTTGAAGAATCCCACATCCTCAAAAGTAGAGAAAAGGGAATGAGAGAGGCTATGGGTATCGATAAAAATTTTAGGTGGAAGGTTAAAATGTTATGGGAGTCTTCTGTGGTTTGGGCAGCTAAGGTGTAGGCTGTAAAAGACATGGACCCAGTTTTGAAATCTGGGTCTGGGGGTAAAAAAAAGAAAGCAAAGTGAGATTATAGCTAGAATGTTCCATTTGCTGAGTTAAAGTTGGTTTTTTGGTTTGGGTTATTTTTTTTTACCTTTTGGAGTGTTGAGTATCTGATGTAAACTATGGATGGTTTGCCTCTCAAAAATGCACATTGCTCAAATTTTTACACATAATTCCCAACTTCCTGAATCCCAACCATGGGCTTAGGAAAGGGATGTTTAGAGGCTGACTGAACGGACCGCCATCTTGAACCCAAGACAACAAACATCTCACTAAACTTTAAATTAAAAAAAAAAGACAATTGCTGTTTTCCAGCTAAATATGTGCTTTTCAGAGAACTGTGAAAAGATCTTTTTTTTTTTCTTTTTTCACCACAGTAACTAAGGCCATCTTGACTAAAAAAGAATATAGTCTAAAACCAATCCTAATTTTTCTTGGTCAAGTCTATGTTTCTTTGCTCATGTTTTTCTCAATCAGTGGACAGACTCCAGGTAGAGAAGCTGAATTCCACCCATATAAGACAGGTCATCTTCTGAGAGGCAGGGGTCAGAGACTGGAAAATTTGGAATACACACTGAGGGACGCCTGAGAGGAACCTAACAAAGCAGGAGGCTGAGGAGTGATAGTATTGATCTAGGTGTGGGTGTTAACTCAGCAGTGGAATGCCTATGAGGGAACACAAGTGGGGAAGAAGAGGCCAGAAGAAAGGAGGGAGGGCAATAAGAACTGGAAAGGAAACTACCTCATGTTATGTTAAAATATCTGCCAGAAAAATTCAGAGCTTGCACTCACTTGCCAAGGTGGGCACACAACTAGCTCTTGCAATCTGTCATCAATTATTCTCAACTATTTTTCCTTCATGGCCTGTGTGTGCCCTCTCTGCATGTCTCCTTAGACGCATACCCTTCTCCCTCCACATATAAATATGTTCAAGTCTCTTCCACATTTAAAAACAAAACAGCAATGAATCAGCCATCAAGGACAATATCTGAAATTTGAGTAAAACTTACCTGTTATAGAAAATTCTGACTGGCATAAATCCAGTGAAGACATTTCAAATCTATAGGGGACCAGGCGGTGGAGGGCGGGCGTAGGTTAATCAATAGTGTTGAGACTACTAATAGACATGGGAGGGGTAGACTAGGCTGAATCTCTACCTCGTACTATACATCAAAATTAATTCCAGGTAAATTAAATATTTTTAAATGAAAAAATCATAAAAGTAGATGAAAATATGATAGAATTAATTTTTATAATCTCACAATGGGCAAGGACTGTGTTAGGATACCATAACATCCAGAAGCCCTAAAATAAAGTCATTGACAATTTGAAGTCTATTAAAGAAAATTCTGCATATATCCAGAGAATACAAGAACACTGATGAGAAAAAATATCTGTACCCCAATGTTCATGGCACCACAATTCATAATAACTAAGGCATGAAAACAACCTAAATGCCTGTCAACAGATTCCCCTTAAAAGAAGTTGTGGTACATACATTCAATGGAATTCTATGTCACTATCAAAAAAGGTGAAATTGTGCCCTTTGTAATAAACTGGATGGAAATGTAGGTGATCATACTAAGTGAAATAAGACAAAAAAGAAAAAGAGAAGTACAGGATGATATCGCTCATATGTGAAATATAAAGAAAATAACAAAGGAACAAACAAATTCAACAAAATTCACAGGACTCAAGACTGGTTGGGTGAAGGAGAAGGAAGGAAGGAAGGAGCAAGGAAGGAGGGTAAAGGGCACTAGAACTCTGGTGGTGGGTGTGGTGTGAAATATACACAGACTGAGGTTCCATATCAACATCCTAAAATGAATATAGCAATGTAAACAAAAGAAACAAAACTTTAAAAAAAAAAGACAAGGGAATATTTACAAGTCGCATCACAGTCAAAAATCTAATTTTCTTGGCATTTGAATAGCTCATCAAAGACAATATAGAAAATCCAACAAGGAAAAAGATCAGCCAGTCAGTAGATAAATGAGCAAAGAATATGAACACATGTTCACAGAAGCAAAATAGTTCTTAAATACACGAAAAGAAACTCAACTTTACTCATACAAAAGTCATGCAAATTAAAACTACAACGAGAAAATACTTTTCACCTAATAGATTAGCAGAAGTAAAAATATATTAAAACACACTTTCTGTTCAGAATGGTGGGAAATGCCTTTTCTCGTACATCACTAGTAGGTGTGTAAATTGGTGTGACCTCTTTGAGGATAATTTGTCAATATCCATAAAAATTACCTACAGCAGAACTGAAATTCCCCTGCTAGGAGCCCTCCTACAAAGAACTCACACAAATGTAAAATGATATGTCACTTTAAATTGAGTTTTGTAATAACAAGAGATTGGGCATAACCTTAATGTTCATCACTGGGGACTGACTGAATAAATTTTGCCTTCATTCTGTAGAACACAACACTGCTGCTTAAAAGAAGGAGTCTCCTATATATTCTGATTTGGAATCGTCTCTAAAATATGTTTAATATACTGAAGTGAAAAATAATAGGGTGTTATCAAAAAGGAAAATAGATGGAACAGAGGGAAAAGGGAGGGAGAAAGGAAAAAGAATGTGTCTCTGAGTCAGTGTATAGCTTAGAATAACTCTCTAAGCTTAACCAAGAAGCAGAGTGATTGCCCCTTTGCCTGTCTGGAGGAAAATTAAAGAACTGGGGTACTAATATAAGGAGACTTACTTTTCATGACATACTTTTTTAAGATGCCTTTTTTAGAGTACAAACC
Source organism: Solenodon paradoxus (assembly GCA_004363575.1). NCBI lineage: Eukaryota > Metazoa > Chordata > Mammalia > Eulipotyphla > Solenodontidae > Solenodon > Solenodon paradoxus. Next base: position 313,004 of record RJWH01001277.1, read on the forward strand.
CCTTCTTGAAACTCATTTCTGTGATTCTACTCTCTAGCCTTATCTCCTACTGATTTGCTTGGTCTAAGTCTCTATATTATTAGTACTCTTGCAAGCAAAGGGCAAAAACTCACTTCAGACTGGGGGATATTTGTTGAAGAAATCTAGGTCATTTCGAAGGCCAGAAGGAAGATGTGAACACAGAGTTCAGGAAAGACCAGGACACCTCTGGGTTTCAGCAGTCACAGGAATCAGGGGCCCGAGCCTTCACAATTCTTTCTCTTCTGGGTCTGCTCCACTTCCAACTTACCCAGTCATTGGTTGCTGGCCTTGCAGGCTAATCTCCATGTGGTAGAGTGCATGACCATGAACAATTCTGAACTTGACATCTTACAGCTTCAGCCACACCAAAAAGACTGGCTCTTTTTCCACTTCAGCATGCAAATCCCAGGGAGGAAACCTGGCTCTTAGACTCCAGGCCCCAGTGACTGGTGCACTCTCTCCATGCTGGAGTCCATGCCTTATGCTGTGACTGTGGCTCATGCCCACTGCTTTCTTGTCTGCCAAGACCCCAAGACCTCAGGTGAAGGGGAGATTGCCCTTGAGAGTTGTGGAAAGCTTAGATGCTGGAAGATGAGGATTTCTGGTGACACTAACTCCACTGCAAGCTTCCCAGCTCCAGCCTCCCAGGAGACCTTGAGCTCTATCCTCAGTTGCCTTCTGGGAACCAGAAACACCTCCAGAAACTGATCTCAAGGGTGCCCCCAAATGGGGTGTCAGAGACCTAGTTTAGCTGCTGCATGTAGAGCTTATTCTGTAGTTCACCCACAAATCTGGGTGGGCAGAAGACAAAGGCACAGAAAGCTTGTCTTTCTGAGAGCAGCTTCTTTGAGTTTCTTTGGGGGAGACTGAGCCCTGATATATGGATTCTGATATTTGGAGTACAAGATTTGGGCCTCTGAGTGTCTCTGCAGAGAATAAAGGATGGCTCAGCTATTCATCCCCTCTTTGAGGACAGGAAAGCCTAAGTTGACTCCCTCAATCCCCATATGTAGTATATGAGTGCTGTGTACTAATTTTTTTTAACATTTTATCTCTTTAAAAGGTAATTTTCTTGGGAGGACATGGGCTTAGCCTAAGTCAGATACCCAGCCCTGGGTCAATGAATTCTGTTTGGAATGGAGGAAGCATTTTGTTCTAATCTGTGGGAGTCCACTAGGCTGGATTTTGCTGAAGGTCTAGATTCAAAATAACATAGGAGAGTCCCACCAGTAAACATGGGTGGGGGCAGTTCTCAAAGAAAGAGCATTGTTGACTATCAAGCCCATGTGTGTCTTACAGGTCTTCCTGCATGTTTTTTGTCCACCCACTTCTTAAATACAGATGTTCTTCAAAGTTATCTTCTCTTCCCACTCTGCTCATTCTCCTATGACTTTGCTTTTCCTCTTGCTACTCAAGACCCGGAAAGCCAAATCTCTATGCAGACTGCTTTAATCTAAATCCCCTGTTGCTAACCATCTCCACTTAGATTTTTCCATGGGCTCTTCAAACACATGACCAAAACAGAATTAATTATTTGCTTTAAATAAAAATATTCTTGTAGAAGCAGAGCGTCTCTGGGAGCGTGCGTGCATGTGCACACACACACACACATACATTTTGTGTAGCTGTCTTGTCTAACCTCTCCTCCTACACGATCCCTTTCTGTGAATGAGCAACACTTCTCAATGAAGTCACTTAATCCAGAGCTCTGGGCAGAGAGTCAACTCTTGAACTTGGTTACAAATGTAATGCCATAAAAATAACCTCTGTAATTTATAAATTTGATATGTCACATCCCTGCTTAAAAAGTTTCAACTATTCCATAGCCTTCAGATGAGTGTCATTTTTTCTGAGTAACTCACTCAACCCTCCTTGTTGGGAGGAGGGGGCTGTAGCCTTCCTCCTAACCTGCTTGTATCATTCTGCTCACATGCAAACACCCTACCCCTCTGAGAGCCTAGTCCTTTCAGGAGATACCTATCATATCTGCTTAAATGTCAGCTTATGATGCTATATTACCTTTAGTCTAATATTGACGGCCTTTTCTCAGTTTTCTCACAAGAAGTAGGTCTTTTACCTGCTCTGACTGCAAAGTTGCTTTGAAGGGAGCAAGCATATGAAGCCAGGGAAAGAAGGGTATTATTACATTTTATGCGATGATCTATTTTGATGACAATAGAGTGCCTTATTGGATGAAATATTGTCATTATTTCATCTTGAAACCTTGAGGGACAGAATCCTTGAACATTCAACTAAAAAATGTCTTCTAGTTGATAGTTTATACAGTTTCCTCAGTGGTGGGCCCTCCCTCTGTCATTTCCCAAAGAACTCTTTGTACTATTAAGAGCTGTTCACCGGTTGTCTCCTGTTCACATAGCCAAACTGAACTCTGTGAAGCCAAGATCTTTTTTATTTTATTAGTATTCTACATAAAACTTAGCTGAAATATAATACTCAGTAAGGTTTATGGGATGGATGAATGGGTAGATGAATAAGTGGATGGATGAATAGATACATTAACAACCATACTGAAAGACTAGTAGTAAAAATTTGTTTTATGCTAGATGGTGAGGTAAAACTGGAAATGTTTGAAATACCACAAGGAGGCACTAGAATTCTACATGGGTTCTCTCTGCCAAGAAAAGGCAGATCCCTAAGCTGTTGCTTTATAGCAGATGCCTGGAAAAGTGAAAATGGGCCAAGAGAGATGATTTGAAACAAGGGCTGTGGAAGAAATTAATGCAAAGAAGCTACAATGCTGTTGTTATGTCGGAGATAAATAACCGCATTAAGGGACTCTAACAAAGAATTCCCTCTCCACCCCTGGACAGCACCTCACCCGGCTCCAGGAAGATGAGTCATCACATTAAGGGACTCTTAACAAAGAATTCCATTTCCACTTCTGGACAGAACCTCAGCCTGCTCCAGGAAGCCATATCCAAGCAATACCATATTGTTCCCTCACCCAGTTTTCCCTTCTCCACTAATTTCAAAATACCCAGGCTTATAAAATAGGGATTTCATTCCACTGCCACAATATTTCCCCACTGAATCCCCCTTTCTCATTCAATGAGAAAACTTATAAATATCATTACTATTTTCCTCTTTTTTTCCTAAGAAGTCACTGAAACTTTCACTCCAGACCTTTGAACCCTACATTTCTGTGTAGGCTGGCAAGAAAGAAAAAAAAAAAATGCTTTGAAATTTCAAATATATATCTCTAACTCCTGTGAGGGACTGGGAAATGTAACCATGGAAACCAGAGCATGCTTGTAACCATGGAGACCCATTTAAACCAGCTGGGCCATTACCATCTAGAAGCTGGTAGAGCTATGGCTGTTAGAAGGATTCTAGTGATTTCAGTTGTTTAGGTAAATGTTTTACAGACATTTAAGTATTTTATGGGAAATGTCAATACTTTAAACTGTGAGAAAGCCTTTCAGGAGGACTGTCTCTGTTAAACTAATTTCGAGAGAATTCCCCAAATCTTTCTCTCACCCTCTTGCTATACACCTGCAGAACCATCACTTAATCAGTCATTCATTCAGCAAACATATGCTAATTGCCTTGCTGTACTGAGTACTCTGCTGTATCCTACCAGATATGTTCTCCCGATAATATTCATTATCTGTTCCTTCAGCTTCAATGCTAAGACAAGTCCTTAAATAAACCATCTATTTATCAAAGCTTTCTTTACCAGAATCCACCAGAATTTAGCTTTGTGTTTCCAGTAAGTGAGATGCAAAAGTCATTTTTCATTTTGAAGGAAACTTTCACCAGCTAATGTAAAGAAGGGCTTACCAAGTCGAATTATTCTGTTTTCCCATTTCTTTTGTTCTTTCCCAGTGAATGTTACACCCCATCAGTAACCTGAAACCACAGCCAGGGGTTTGGTGAGAGTTGGATTAGTGTGTTGCATTGTGATTTGTTTTGCACACTCATGAGGTTAAAGGGTGGAGAGCTAGAATGAAATCTCTTGTGCCCACTTACCAGTGTATGATCCCAGGAAGTAACCGGACCTCTCCAAACTCAAGCTTCCTTATCTATAAAAGAGAAATAAAACCTACCTCTTTAGGTATCTTCTCCATTATATGGGTGAGAAAATAGAGGCAAATGGTTTAACGTAAATTTCCCAAGGTCACAAGCTAGTGAATGGCAGAAGGAGAAAGTGTACCCCAGCAGTATGTACAGAATCTGCCTACCTGACCATTGTCCCATAGTCACCCTTTCTCAAGTGTTCATGTTCTCTAGCTGACTGTGAATATAGAATTCATGGGCACAGACATCTCCCTCGGACATCTGCTGTTCAATCTCTACATTCATCGCTGATAACCAATATCTTCACCAGCCCCCTCCTAGCGGCCTTGCTCCACATTTTAGAGGAGAAGATTCTCCTTACTGCAATCCCTCACTATCAAGTTCCTCTCTCCCTCACTTATCCCTTTTCTTCCCCATCCTCAGTCCTTTCTCTCACTTGGCACCTTCCCCTCAACATGTCCAAGTCTCCTACTTTATTAAAAAAAAATGAAAACCACCAACTCTCTCTGCTTATCGTCTTAGTGTTTTCACAGTCAAGTTTCCTGGTTCAACACTTCACAGCAATTGCTCCCCAGTGTTCCCCCAAAGTTGATGAAAATAAATGACTTTTTAAAGGTCCTAATTGTACTCTTCTCTGCAGCAGTTAACATTATTGATCATTTCTCGTCTTTAAAGCTTTCGCTTTGACATGACCTTCTCCTGTTCTTCCTCCGTCTGACTTTTCCTGCTCCATCTTCTTTGCTGAATCTTCCCTCACTACCAATTCCTTACATTTGGGTGTTCCTGGAGATCCTTACCATGCTTCTCCTCTCTCTGACAACTGTCAGTGGCATGTCTGTATCTTTAGCCTGAATTGCCTTCTGAGCACCAGAGAAGTAGATAAAAAGGATAATCATCTTGATCTGGAAGATCATGGACTGCTCCTCATCCTCAGCTTGTCACCATTATCCAGTCAGAGGCCTACGTCACCAAACCAGAGATCATCTTCCAATCCTTCCCCGTTCCCCTCTTTTACCATAACTTCTTACGTGTACATCTTCACTCTCCTTTCTACACCTCGTCCTGTCCCCTCTACCACTGCCTCAGTCCAGGATCTTGCCATTCCTCTTCTAAAATATTAAAATCATCTCTTTACCATTTCTCTCTATCTTAAGTCTCAAACTCTAACCCCTAATGATACCATCTCTCTCTTTCTAATATGCATACTAATCCATTCTTCAAAATTCCCCAAAGACCCTCAATTGCCCTGACTCCTTCCTCCCCCTGGTCTCATCAGTTAGTTGCCTCTCCACTGCCCTAATAACTGCCTTTCTAGTTCTGTGGCTGCAACCCTGGCTTTCGTGGAATGGCCCCACACATTTCTCTTATTTCTTTGCTGGCACATTCCATCATTGCTTCCTGACTGCCACGATGTCCATCAGACAAACTCTTCATTCACATTCTCTGCTTCCTTGCTGCCACCACCCATCTGTTTCCCCTGACAGTCTGACTTCCCTTGTGCTTTCTACATAATTTCATACGAAAGTTTGTACTACAGCTGTTTGGTCTCCCACCCTTCCTAGACTGACAAGTTCCTTAAAGACTAGTCATTCTATGTTTTTGTTCCTCCAGCCTCAGAAAATATTACTAAACATTAAATATTAATATTGTCATCAAAAGAGGGCAGAGAAATTCCCTTGGCAGCTAGCACTTTCCACCATCGGTATCATTATACGATCAACATCAGAAAGCACACAACTGTTGTTGCTAACAGAACAAAGAAAGCTCATCACTCAGTCGTGTAGAGTCAGAGGCATACTGATATAGATACCCACGTGTATGACACCAACCGACTGGCCTACAGACATCACCAATTCTTCCACCACCTGAGGGACCACAGTCAATGACTTTCACGTTCTCTTCACACAGTCAATGACTTTCACGTTCTCTTCACATTTAGACATTTTGTGAATGAAAACACCAAACCAAGAGTCAATCACGTTAACCTACATATGAGCACCTATTATGTGCTAGCTTTCACTAAATGCTGTTACGAAAAGATAGGAATAAACACTTAGCAGTAATAAGATCAAAGATAAATATAATTAGAGGCCATTTTTGTGAGACTGGGACAGTGAAATAAGGCAAGGCACAGGAGAATACTCATTCAATTTGTTTAGCTTTTGCAAAGGCCTAGTTCTTTCCAGACTCTGTGTCAGCAGCTGGTGTATGGTGCATAACAAGAGACCCTGTGCTCTCTTCCCAAAGTGTGCTCACAGCCCAGCAAGGCACACAGACAGGCACACAGCCATAAAATGAAAAGGCAGGAAGAAAGTGTTGTGATTAATTCTGTCTAGAGAGAAAACAGAGAAGGAACACAGGTCTCCCAAAATTTCCCATTTGTGACATTTGCTCTGGCTCTTGAGAAGCTAATGACATTTTTCAAGTGGAGAAGGGAGAGTTCCATATCGAGGGAACAGAGTGAGCAGAAGTACATAGGGTTTATAGTTGAAGAACCTTGGAAACCACTGATTTTCTTTCCAGGACACATAATGCAACAGCTGAGTTGCTTGCTCGGAACTCCATAGAGTATTCCGGAAACTGCCTGGTGATGCATGTGTTGTTTGGGAAATTAATGAGCAGTATTGTGGGGCTGGAACATACAGTGTTAGTAATGGGGAAACAGAACAGGGCCACAAAAAGTTAAATCACTACTCAGCTATACAGAAGGGAAAAACACTGAAACTATTAAATTTCACCACAGATCTAGTCTTCCTTCTTTCCCACACCTTTTCCAGGAAATAGAAGTAACTTAGTCTCTAATACAATAATTTGATGATCTGTGTAGATCGCCTTATGTCTTTCAGTGAACTTTGTCCTCTGCTTCTCTTTCCAAGGGAGTGTTTATGGTTCTTACATCACAATGGCAGGAAGAACTGAGACCTCAAAAGCTGGGATAGCGTTTCTTTCCCCTTAAGATGCTGCCTACTTTGTTGGCATTTGAGACTGAAAGTCCATAGCTACTCTACTCAGCTGAGCATAGTTCAGTGGTTCTCTGGACTGGGAGCTTCAATGGGCTCCCAATGCTCTGTGACTCAGGACCCACCCTGGCTTGGGTGCTGTCCCCTGCACAGGTCTTTGATGTGGAGCTACTTCTCCACCCTCTAAGCTCCTCAGTTACACCCTAGCATTGATCTGTGCCACGCTAGATTTGAAGCTTTGGACTGCAAAACCTCAGAGACTCCTGGTGTCTAACCAAGATGAGATGATCGCACCCGAGAGGGATTCAGTATATTTTAAAGTCTTCAAAGAGATATCTGCACTCCCATGTTTGTAGCAGCATTATTCACAACCACCAAGAGGTTAAGGCACCCACGCATCCACTGATGGCTGAATGACTAGACAAAATTTAGTGAACACAGTCCTTCGTCACTTAATGGCCGGGATGCATTCTGAGAAATGCATTGTTGGGCTATTTCATTTTGAGTGAATGTCACAGAGTATACTTGCACAAACCTAAAGAGTGTGATGTGCTATACACCTAGGTCATATGCTATAGCCTAAGAGTCAAACTCATAGAAACAAAGACTAGAGTGCTGACTACTGGGGGCTGAAGGAAGAGAGGAAAAGGAGAGTTTTATGTAGAGTTTCAGATTTACAAAATTAATGTTTTGGAAATCTTTTTACAATAATATGAAAGTGCTTAATACTCCTGAATATATTTAATAATAGTTAAGATGGTGGTGCACCCTCGAGGCCTAGCAGAAAGGTCTGCTGTGGCATAGTCCACATACATCCCAAGGACCTATGTTTATGACCTGGGGCCAGAGGCAACAACCAAAATGAAAGGATTAATTCCTCTTTCTTCCTGCCTGCCTGCTTGCCTTCATTCCTGCTTGTATTTCCTTTAAAAAAAAAAAAAAAGGTTAACACAGTAAATTGGTTTGGTTCTTTTTATTACCACAATTTGTAAAATTTTTTAAAAAGATCAAAATATTTAAAAACCAGCAGAGCACATGCACAAGTGAAATCAAAAAGACTCCTTGTTCTTATAAAACCCACAGAGCAATCAGAACTGACCACAAACTCCCAGAATGGCTCTGGGCGCAGACTGACATAGAAGCATCCTCTAAGGACCCCCTCTTTCCGAACTTGTCTTCCATCTCTCCAGGCATGTTTCAGCCCCCTCTGTTCTTTTGCTTGCTCCTCTTATTCTTCTCTCTGCCATTCCTCATGTCGGAGAAGGTATTCCATTTATCACTCACATTTTTTAGATGCAAGGAACAGAACGGACTCTGAAATTGTCAAGGAGCAAAGGAACACTTCAGAAGTGTGTAGGATTGCCAACAGGGTCACTGGAGGGCCAGAAACAGGCACTGAGGATCAGCAGCCCAGAGCAATGCCACTCCAAGGCCAGAGAAACACTGCCGATTTTTGACACTGGCCCCAAAGATTCCTCCATTGACAACAACACTGGACACTGGATGCTGCCGCGGTCACTGCCATCACCCATCATCAGAAAACGCTTCACATCACACCTACTTCTCCCAAATACCAGCTTCCTAGTTGAATTTGGGGTAGAAGTAGCCAACTGGCATGGGGGCTTACCTACAGGCAATGAACTCCGTGAAAGCATTTATCGGGTGCATTCTGATTCTACAGTGAGCGCTGGTTCTGCTGGAAGAGAGAAAAGGGCTTCCAAGTTTGGATGCAAAGTACGACCAGCAAGATCTCTAGTTCCTTCACATCTTATCTTTCTACTATATGGTTGTATTTGTCTATCTGTCCTAGAGTTTAGGAGTAGGATTTCCCAGTTTAACAAATAAAAACACAAGATGCCAAGTTAAATTTGAATTTCAGATAAACAGAGAACATTCTTTAGTATTAATATATCCCAGGCAATTCTTGGAATATACTTACACGAAAAAATTACCCCTTGGCACTGTCAAGTGTTCATCTGAAATTCACATTTAACTGGGCCTCCTGAATTTTTACCTGGCAACCCTCCGGAGAGTTATCTATTCTGTGCTGCACTATGCCAGGGCCTGCTTCCCGAGTATGCTAAAGACTCAAACATGCAAAATCCATATTTAAGATAATAACCTCACTGCCTAATCCTGGTTCTGGATGCCCCCAAAGGGGAAATTACCCAATCTTTCTGCTTTCCACTTTCATCTCCTACAAATAAGATCTATGCCTAGAGCCAATCAAGGTTATGTCCTTGGGAAAGCAAAGGAGAGAAGCACATTAAAATTTAAAAAGCGATTACCCAGTTGCAATAAGGAAAAATAGAGGCAGCAGTGCAGAAAGATTTCATGAATGTTTTATACTGATCTCTCTCTCAAATTCTAGGACCTCAAGTTTACTATGATTCACACTCAATGTGGCTTTAATAGGAGGTGAGACTGTAAAGTAATGAAAGCAATTTTCATGTGCAGTATACAGAAATGGATCTCTGTGAGTCAACCATCACCATTACTCTCACCTCCCACATGGCAAAGTGGATCCATTACCCGATTGCCAATTTCTTCCTTTAATACAAATGCAAATGATTTTCAAGCCCACCGTATAGCAATACATTATAGGCACAAATTATAGGACTGCTTCCAAATGTTGCTTAAAATCATACACAACTTTGCAAATTCTTACAAAGCAGCATATATGAAGACTTCACTCATTCATCCAGGAAGGAATAATTAGGCCTTCCCAAACAAATTTCAGCTTTGTCTGGGCTGCCAGATGAACCACGCTGGAATATTCCCAAGTCATAGAAAACACATGGTGTCTTTTAGAGCTGGTACACTTGTCAGAAAATATTTCACTAGCTAGTTTCAGGACCTTGAGGAGAAAACTTTTTTTGTGTATTTGCTTAAATTAAACCTTCTTCAGTTCCTCAAACAAGTCTTTTCCCTTCTGTTTTGGGACCTCTGTGCATTCTGTTCCTCCTCCTAGTACCCTTTTCCTTGTTTAATCTAGTTAGCTATTTATTTATTTATTTATTTATTTATTTATTTATTTATTTATTTATTTATTTATTTATCTTTTTTAAAAGAAAAGGTAGAGACAGAAATGAGGGTGAGTAAGCAGGCAGCCTGAAAGTGAAGATAAAGAAGCATTTTATTTATTTTATTTTGTTGTTCATCTTGGTTGTTTCCCTGGGCCCCTGGATCTTGAACTGGAGTCCTTTGGATGCATGTGGGCCATGCCCAGTAGACTAAACTGCTAGCCTACTGGGACACCCCTACTTCACTCTCTTAGATCTCTGCTCAAAATTATTTCCTCAAGAAAAAGTAAATCCTCTGACACGCCCCCTGCCCCCCCACCCCATGAATGGATTCCTTTTTATGCTCCTTTTTATGCCTTCAGAGTTTGCTCTCTTTCACGGGTTTTTTTTTTTTTATCATGGTTTATGAGGATATAGTTATTTAATTTGGGGTTAATTTCTATCTCTCTGGTTTTCAGTAATGGAACTTTTAACTGGGCACATGCTACCCAAAAACCACATTTCCCAGGCCTCTTGCAGCTGGGTATGGATGGATGACTTGAGTCTGGTCAATGGGTTGCATTCAGCTTCTGAGAACAGTCCTTAGAAAGAAAGGAGCAAACCTTCCTCCTTCTTTTTTCTCCTAATATCCTGAAAGACAATAATGGTGCATAGTCTTCATGCTTGAAGTCAGGAGGAGTTGATGGAACAGCAGAATACTAAGAACCTGACTTGCCATCACCACAGGGCCACCAGCCCAGCTCTCAACCAACATTTATGATTCTTATTTGAGAAGCTGCCTTCTAGTTTAACACACTGTATTGTATCCCTTCTTAAAGTAGACTTACCTAGTGAGCGCAGATTTGAACAAAAGGCTGCTTGTCTCCAACTTCCAAGCTCTGAATCACCACCACATGATGTTTCTCTATACCAGCCACCTCTTCTCTCACACATACCTTACCATCTAATACCACAGGTGATGTAGTAGAGCATTTTGACAGAGGAGGTCCTCACTTCCTGAATCTATGATAGATCCCAGAGTGAATATAAGATGGTACCATCTTACAGTTTTTTCCATAATTTTCCCTTCTAGCTCAATTTTCATGTATGTTTTTAACTTCTTGGAACCTCTTGTAAGGTCCTCAGGACCACCTTCATTTCTGTTCTTAAGATAAGTAATTTGGCTCCCCATATGCCAAACAGAAGCTCCTTCCAAAAAGCTAACCATGATTAAGAGCCTCGATCTCTCTAAGAGTTCAGTATTAACCATTCCTGTCTTATCCCTCTGGTTTTAACATGAATGCTTCAGCAGTGATAAGAAGCCAGGATTAAAAAGGAAACCCTTGACCAGAGCAAGGAAGTAGTTAACTATTTCTGGGTAAATTTTTAACTTATTTTTCTATAGCACATATAATTTTGTATAAATGCATGCTATATGTTCATTTATTACTTTGGTGCAATACTCTTATTTTTCTACCTGTTTCCCCACTTCCTTTCCTCTTCTTTTTTCTTTCCTCCAACACCAGCTATTCCCACACCTATTAATACACACACAGCCAGATCACCAATGTATATCTTGCCACACTTATAAAATTATGTACAGAAATTTAGAAGGTTTAAGGTCTTTTTGGCCTTACAAAGATGATTATAGTATAACTAATTTTCTGCATTTTTCTCTTCTCACTCAATGATATCTCTTGGAAATATCTCCAAGTCAACTGGCTTAGATTTAATTTAGTCTTTAATAATGTTGGTATGCCATAAATTTTTTGGCCATAGGCTTTTTTCCCAGTCTTTTCTCAAATAAATAATGCTACAGTAACAGACATATATCTGTGTCTTTATGAACTAGTGGTTTTATCTCTGTTAGATAGTTTCAGGTGCAGGCTTGCTGGAACAAAAGGCATATGAAAATTTTATTTTAATAAACACTATCTTTAATTGCAATTGTTTGCTTCCCTGGAGCTATTTTTCCCTTTCACTTCCTAGAATTCTCTTCTTTTTCCACTTCTCTGCTTTATCTTTTCTCCTGTTTTATTTTCTATAATTAAAAGGCTGAGATGTTTATTTTAGGTCTAATCTTATCAGACAAAATACAAGTTATTCATGCTAATCTACGAAAATACAGTAAGCATATAAAACTTAAAAATAATTGTTCTAAAAAGTTCAACAGGGGAAAAATTCTCTTCTACAGGGGACCAAGTGATTAAGAATGTGACTCTAAGTATGTAATGTGATATCTATTTTTCCTCTCTTTCTATATGTGACTGAGATGTATGCTCAGAAACACCCAGGCACTATGGCAACTAAACATTGTCAGTAGCAGATTATACAATCCTCGCCAATGTTTCTTAGATAATTCATTGTATGAGATACTGCTTTCCCGAGCCATACTTTGCCCCGAAATCCCACTTGGAGATTGCTTATACACATGGCAAACTTTTATGTGGGTACCTGTGTATGCTAGGCACTGTGCTAGATGGTGGGCATGTGGCAGCAACTAGATGAGATCCCACTCACAGACCTTATCATCTAGCAGATGTGTGTTTGGATATGTGTTTGGGTAATTTTTTATTATAATACAATATGTATAGCATAATACTTGGTTAAGTCATTGTACTGTATCTCTTACTAAAGCAGTGAATAGCCATCTAATTCAGATTTAACAAATTTAAGTGTGTAGTTCAGTGACATTAAGCATATCCACATTGTTGGAAACTGTAACACCATCCATCCCCATAATTCTTTTCACCCTATAAAACTGTATCTCTGTATCCATCAACAAAAACTGCCGACTCCTTCTCCCACAACCGCTTGAAACCACCATTCTGCTTTCTGTCTTTCTGAATTTGACTCAGACAGTATTTGTCCTTTTGTGTCTTATGTCACTCATAACGTCTTCAAGTTTCATTCATGTCGCAGCACATGACAGGATTTCTTTCCTCGTTAAGACTGAATATCTTATGTAGACCATATAGATTTATATAGAACAATACCTTATGTAGAGACCACAGTTTATTTATCCATTCATCAGCAGACCCTTGGGTTCCTTTCACATTTTGGGTAATATTTTTAAACTTTTTTTCTTTCATTTTTTAAAGAGTTTTAAGCTTTCCTACTAGTTGGCAAAGGCTTTCAAATGATTTCTTCCATACTTTCACTGCACATATCCAGGCAGAATAAATATATGTTTGAACTACTACTTTTAAAATATTAACTAGTTTACTTTCTCCTGTCATTTCTTTTTCATCTTCTGCCTTCTCCCTGTTAAAATAGTAAAGTCGTGTTCATAGATACAGAGGAATGTGATAGGGAACATAGCTTTTTCAAGGATCTCTCTGGGTTCTGTTGTCTAATAGTCTAGGCGCTTAAGGAACTAGAACCAGATAGGACTCTAGGTATCTTAACAACAGCTTCATAAACAGATGACACAACGGACAAGGTAGTTACTCCCAATAGTTTCCTTTCCTTTTCTTCCTTCCTCCAACTACAGAAGCTTAGACCTACAGAACTATAGGATACTTTGGGACCCCACATTGAATGAAATTATATTTCTACCACCATAGTTGAATAGGATCTTGAATTACAAGTTGAATCATATTTATTTTCACGTGAGTTTAAAGACTAAAATTTCTATTCCTTAAACAAAAGATGATTTAATCGTAATTACATTATTACTTGCTATAAAAGGATTGGATTCTCTGAGAGCCTGTGACAGCGGCCAGACTTGGTTGGGGGTAAGGGGGGCTAGTGGGCTTCCTGGAATTTAAACTGAGATCTCAAAAACGAGTATGAAGAAACTTGATGACGGATGTGGGCTAAGCGATCATGCCTTCTCTCCATTGCCACTAGCCCCTGACATTCCCATGTCCCGTCCCTGAAAAAAAATATTCCCACCATTGCTGTTACCATGAAACTGTGTCCTAGCACATCCCTTTGCACTATCCCTAGTGTCCCAGTTTTCATTAGTATTGTTGAACTGCTCAAAGCTTTGTTATTATCATTGTCATCAGTCTCTAGTTTTACTTTGAGAATTCTCTAGATGTGTTCAGATGCCATCCTGATCTTTGCAGCAGATCTGCTAAACATCTGAGCATTCTTTATAAAACACAGACGTATCAGCTCACTCATTTTTTCCTTATAATATTCATATTCAATCCTAGCGCTTTATCCTTCATACGAAGCCTTCATGTTGAGAAGCAAATAAAAGAAAAATATTTTCCCCACATCATTAATTACTCCATTTTTAAGCAAACACAAACAGTTTTCCTCTTTGGCTTTGCACTATTATGGCTGCCAGCTGGGACTCCCGGGGGCTTCAAGAGCATTAATCACCAAGACTAAGCTGTGTTCTTTTTAAGAAAAAGAAATTAAAGACACACTTAGATATTTTCCCCTGGTTAGAATAGGAATAAAATTTGGTTATTAATTTATCATATATCCACCAGTGATTTTTTTCAGTTACTGTAATTTTAGTTTTTATTAAAATATAAGTAAATTGTGACTTAACTACTTAATCTAAATCTGCATTCTGAGCTCCAAATTCATAAGCAGTTACCTACTACATCTCCCCACAAATATTACTTGGGCATCTAAAAGGAAAAAATTTATCTAGGTTTACTAGGTCACCGACTCCTCTCTGTGAGTTTCAATTCCTGATGCTTGGTCTTCAGACCCCACTCTCACTAATTGGGGACTTCTTTATTTTGTTTTGTTTTTTCTATTTCCTTAGGCAACTCAGCTGTTTCTGGAATAAGCATAACATTACATCACAAGGGAAATTGGCTCAGGACTTATTCCAGGTGATACTTCTGACACTGAAAGTGTGTGTTTTTTCCCACACTAAGAAACTTTCCAATTTCTGTGTGCACCAAACAGATATTCTATAATTCAATTCCATTATGATATTATCTACTTGGGGTTAGCAAGGAGAGGCCACAATTTAAGGGCTCAGTCCCACAAGATTACGCCCACTGTGGATACCAATCACAAGTCCTAGGTATCCACTTATACCTCTGACCAACTGACTCTAAATCAGGGATTCTTATAGTCCTTCTCTGTTTGAACAACTTGCTAGGATGGCTCACAGAACTCAGGGAAACACTTTGCTCACTATCACTGGTTTGTTATAAAGGATACAACTCAGGCATAGCAAAATGGAAGAGAAGCACGGGGCAAATTCAGAGTGAGGGGTATGTGTGCAAAGCTTCCATGCCCTCTCAGGATGCACCACCCTCCCAGCACCCCCAGGTATTCACCACTTGGAAGCTCTCAGAAACCTTCTTAGGGCTTTTATGGAGGTTTCATTACACACAGTTGATTAATTCATTGGTCAATGATGATAAAATCAATCTACAGCCCCTCTCTCCTTCCCAAAGGCAGAGAAAGGTGCAGGGACTTTGAAAGTTCCAACCCTCTTGTCATGTAGTTAGTTCTTCTGGCAATCAGTCCCCAGATTTTGAGTTACCTCATTAGCATAAACTTAGCTAAAGTTGAATCTTACTATGCATAACAGAGCACGCTGATCTCATCCTTATCACTCAGAAAGTGACAAGGGTTGTAAAAACGCTGCCAAAAACCAGAAGCAAAGACCAGATGTCTATTTCTTATGTCCTAACATCTCAGGTTAATCATGTCCAAACAGAATTTTTTATCTTTCTCTCCACATTGATATTGTCAATGCCTCCATTTATTTTTGGACTCTGGAAGGCACTTAAATACACTGTCATCAGTCTAATGCTTCTCTCCCATTCAATACCTGACTGATTTCTATTCAGACTTCAGCTTAAATGTCATTTTGTTGAAGAGCCTTCCCTGACCCTCTCCAACTCTAAAAGATGTTCTCTGTGTTTCCTACACTTCTCCTTCATTATCACAGTTATAATAATGCATTTGCTGACTATTTGTGTATTGTCTGTCTCCCCAGCCAGTGCAGAAATGTGAAGAAACAATAGTCTTGACTCTTCATCTAAGCAGCCAGCACAATGTCTGCGATACAGCAGGCACTCTGCTTGTTGGAGGAATGAGCGAATTGTTCACAGACAGAAAGTGTTCTCTTCCGAGGTCATTTGATAAATAGCTGAGATAAAGTTAAACAGGTTTCTCTACTGCAGGAATTTTCAGAAGCTATAATTTGTTAAGGAACATTGAACATAGTACTTGAGAGGAAAAGTGAATGTAATATTTCTCAAACACATTAAATTGCAGAGCTATTATATCAGAGTGTCTTTCAAGAGGGATGTTCTGTGGACCATACTGGAGAAAATTCTAGCAAAAGGAAATTATTTGGCATTTAACTCAAATGTTCCCATTATAAATAATATATGTACATACAGATATAGCTATAGATCCTGTTGTTAGCTATCTACATCTTATGCATTATTTTATTTTATTTTTAAAGAGACTTAAAAAAAAAAAAAAAAGGCAGCCTTAGTTTTACAACAAAATTTAGAGCTAGGTGGAGATTTCCCATAAACCTCATCTTCATATTTATCAGAATGGTGCATTTCTTACCAAGAATCAAACTCTACTGACACCCAAAGTCCTTGATTTACTTTTGGACTCACTCTTGGTAATGTACAATCTATGGATTTGAATATAAATGGTATATAGCCAACATTATAAAATCATACAGATATTTTTGTTGTCCCCCACTCCAAATCCTCTGTGGTCTTAATGTTTGTCACTCCTCACTCCCATCCTTGGCAACCACTGTTTTTATTGTATCAATAGCTTTTCCTTTTCCAGAAGTCATATAGGTGGATGTAGTCTTTTCAAATTGGCACCTTCCACTTCATAATATGCATTTATGACACGGTAGCTCATTTCTTCTCTCTTTTTTTTTAAAGGAAAGGTGCAGGCAGGAATGAAGGCAAGTAGGCAGGCAGACAGGAAGAGAAAGGAGGAAGCATCTTAATTTTATTTTCATTGTTGTCCACACTGGTTACTTCCCCCTGGACTCAGGACTCAAACCCAGGGATATGTGGCCTACGCTCTTTCAAAGGTGACTGACCTATCCACTGCTCCACAGGGTGCACCAGCTCATTTCTTTTTAGTGTTGAAAAATATTCCAGTGTCTGGAAGTACCAGTTTATTACCCATTTACCTACTGAAGGACATTGCAAACAAGCAGTTAAGTGGGACCCAGTGAACCTAGCCGTCCAGCAGAACCGGTTAATCATAAACTGAGAAATCTTGGCGTTTGACTCCATGATAGCCTTGTTACAGATGAATTTAGCTGAGAGTCACCAGAGGATGAAACGCGCTGTTTTTCCACTGAGGCTCAGGGACCAGTGATTAGTCTGATAGACCAGCAGACCCTGTGCCAATGCCACATTGTCTCCAATCACCAACTGCTGGGAAATCCCCCAAATGCCTTCCCTCGCATTGCCCCTGCACATGCGCTTTGCCTATATAATGCCTGTAAATCCTAGTTGCGAATGTTTTTTTGAGAAAGAACTGGTCACCCACTTCCTTGGTTGGTGCCTCTTGATAACAAACCTTTCTCTGCTTCAAATACCCAGTATCCAAAACTGTGCTTTGCCGTGTGACATAACACGTCTTTTCATAATAACATCTTGGTTCATTTTGATGATGATGAATAAAGCAGCTATAACATCTTCATTTAAGTGTTTGTGTGGACATGTTTTCCATTCTTCTGGTTAGATGTCAAGGAGTGCAATTGCCAGATCATATGGTAAAAGTATGTTTATTTTTATAAGAAACTGCCAAAGAGTCTTCTAAAGTGACTGCAGCATTTTGCATTCCCACAGCAATGAATAAGAATTCCTGTTGCTCCACATCCTTAACAGCATTTGATGTCAATGTTCTAGATCTTGGCCATTCCAACAAATGTATAAATTTCATTTACTTTCCATACTATCGCTGTATGTTATGTCATTATGGAATATAAAGCAACAGATAAGATTTAAATCTTAAATATCCTGCTCACTTAGACAACAAAACCTAAATTCTTCCTCCTCCTCCTCTTCCTCTGTGGAAGATGCTTTTTTTTTTTTTTTTTTAAAGGAAAGGTGCAGATAGAATGAAGGTGAGTAGGCAGGCAGGAGGAAGAGAGAGAAGGAATAAGCATTTTTATTTATTTTATTTAGAGTACATCTCAATTGTTCCCCCACCGTCAGCCCCAGGACACAAACCTAGGAGCGTGGGATGCATATGGACTATACCCTGCTGGAGGTGGTGGACCCAACCACTAACCCACCGGGCTGTGCTGAGGAAAAGCATTTAAGGGAGGAAGGAAGGAAGAAAGAAACATCTTTGCTCCAGTCCCAGATCTGAAACACAGGTCCCTGAGCTTTTACATAGTCCGCAAGCCAGGGTCTCAGTGATCTGAGTCGCAAGGGCATACACCCAAAGCCTGAGTTCTTAATTAACACAGACTCTCAAAAATATTTTCCGGAATCTTTCACCTTGTCTGTACGTGTGTTCCTGACTCGGAGACTATGCAGCTCCACATGCAGCACAGCAGGATGCCAGACGTGAAGGCTTTGTAGTACCAGCATTCTCTTTTCATGCATTTTGTTTCCCGGTAGCAAATCACCGCAAACTTCATGGCCTAAAATGACCTTCATTTATGAGCTCATTTTTCTATATACCAGAAGTGTGTGCAGGCTTGGACTGAGTTCTCTGCTCTCGGTCTTCTATGGCTGATAACACGGTGCTGGGTGAGCTGTTTTCTTCCTGAAGGCTCTGTCAAAATAAATCACTTCCAAGCTCATTCAACTTATTGGTCAAGTTCAGATCTTCATGGCTGTAGGAATAAGATTATTTTTTCCCTTCTGGCTGTCATTCAGGGGCAACTCTCATCTCTCAGAAGTCAACCCATGTTCCTTGTCAGGGGGTCCCCACCATCTTCAAAGAAAAATCTTCCTGATGTTGAATCCCCCACCCACTCTGCATCTCTGACTTCCCTTTTCTCTGACCTCTAAACTCAGATTTAAAGGACTTGCATGATGAAGCCAGGAACATCTGGATAAAATCTCCCCAACTTGAGGTTAACTGATATGGAACCTTAATTACATCTTCAAAACCTTCACAACAAAATCAGATTATTGTTTGATTCACTGTCTTGGAAGATTAGGGGCTGTCTTATCTCTGCCTACCACAGTGCATATATGCTCTTTCACACTAGATTGTAAACCCTTAAAAGGCAGGGACCACTTTTAAAAACGTATCTTCTGTGTATCTTTCACGTCGGTACTGAACAGAGAAAAGGCACTCACTTAATGTCTCTCAGTGGTTCATTATCACTGCCCTGTCCCATCATGCATAGGGTTTCTTTTGCAATTTAAAGATAACTTTATTTTAGAATCTTTGTTTAAATACCTTTTTTTTCCAGAATCATTTCTTCTCCCAGCTCCAGTTCTTTGAACCCAGGTCCATAGCTTTCATTGCCTCAGCTACCTGCGGTACGGCGGGGGGTGGGGGGGTGCTGGGGGTGCTGAAGGGGTGGCGGGCTCTTATGACTGATTTTTGTCTTTAATCTTTAATCAATTTATTGTACAATGACTATTTATACTCAAAATAATGAGCAGAAACATTGAGCTATTTGATTCAAATTTAACTTTTGTCAGTATTTCTGGGAACTTTGGTGTCAATACTTTAAGAAATTGGCCAAGATTTAGAAAATTCCATGACTTCTCCCCTTGGCTATTTTAGACTAAAAATATTAGAGAAAAATATTAGGTGTGTTAATGACCTGGGATGAATTTATTGCAAATTTCTCAAGTCCACGATTATGTACCAAGTAGAAGAGCACACTATTTCCATGGTGACTTTCTTCCCACTAGAGCTGTGGATACTTTGATACACAAATTGTAGAAGCTATTCTGTTGTGAACTGGTGGCTCACATTCCTGAAACTTCTCTGTTTTCTCCAGAGGTGATGTCAATAATAGCATCTTATTTGACACGCATTACATCATCAGGACCTGAAAATGACTCAGCTGAGTTTGGGAATGCTGAAACAAGAAACAACATGGTGGCAACTTTGAAAAAACAATTACGAGTTCTAACAGCTAAATGAGTCTACACGAGGTCTACCAAACTTCCTACTTACAGCTTGTGGTTCATACCCAGACAAGTTCTACTCTCGAACTCAGAAATTCAAAGAGGAAATTAAGATGTGAGGTTAGTTTCCAATTGTGACTGAGCTAAAATGACTATGGCAGATAAAGAGGTGTGTAGGGCAAAAGGGGCCCTGAAGATTTTATCACAAATATGATTTATATCACTTAGAACTCTCTAGTACTCTTTTTTTTTTTTTTTTTTTAAGGGAAGATATAGGTAGGAATGAAGGCAAGTGGGCAGACAGGTGCAAAGAGAGAGGAGGAGGAAACACCTTACATATTTTCATTTAGTTGTTCACATTGGTTTTTCCCCACGAACCCCGGGTTCTTGAACCCAGAATCCAGGGATATATGTGGGACTGCTCCAGGTGTATTAGACTGCTAGACCACCAGCGCTACCTACTAATACTCTTGAAGTTCAGTTTCTGTGTTGAAACAAATGACCTATTTCTATTTCTACTTCCTCATATTTCTTTGATCTCATAAATTTCCTTTGTACCTGCCATACTGACTTAGTTCCATCTCCTTTACAGAAGCAACACCAGAAGACAACTGCGTTTTCACAAAAAGTTTAGAGTCCTAAAACAGGGTCTCTCTACTGCCAACTTCTGGGTACTGCCTTATATCAGATCTCAAGTTCCATAATCATGGGATCATGTTCATTTTCCTTCTTTCTGTCCTTTTTAAAGGAAAGCTGAAGGGAAGATGAAGGCTAATATGCAGGCAGGCATGAAAAGAGAGAAGGCAGAAAATATTTTATTGCATTTAATTTTGTTGCATTACATTTTATTTATTTTTACATCTTGATTGTTCTCCCTGACCCAGGACGTGAACCCAGGTCCTTGGGTTGTATGTAGACTGCTTTGTCAGTCAGAGGCAACGGACCAAACCACTAGTCCACCAGGGCATGTCTCAGTTTCTTTCACAGCAGCATTTTGCTCAGATGGAAGTGAGGTAGACATCTTCATTTTACCTTGGTTTTTGAGGACTCAGGGCTATTTCTATCCTGCTGAGGAATGGTAAAGAACTGTAACATTTAGTGGGCAAGTAGAAGAAGAATCCATGAAAACTACTGAATAAGAATAAACAGATAGAGGGAAAGTAGTTACAAAACTTTTTGAGGTATTGGAAGAAGAGTGAATATTCAGGAGTGAGTGATTATAGTGTCAAATACTGCAGTGAGCAAACTGCAGCATTACTTTCACTAAGAAATAATCACAGGGGATTAGAAAATTCTTCAAGAAGACTGAAAATAGAAGCAAATTGAGCTTACAAATTTGCTTAGAGGGAAATTTGTAATTATAAATACATTTTTTTTTGAAAAAAGAAACCTAATTGTAAAGAAGACAATAATAAATGCCAAACAGGAAAAAAAAAAAAAGAGAGAGCAGAAATTACTGCAATAAAGAATAGGAAAACAATAGAGAAAATCAATGGAAATAAGCATTGGTTCTTTGAAAAGATCTACAAAACTGATACATCTGAGCAAGAATAAAAAAAGATTCAAATGACTGAAATCAAAAGTGACAAGGGGACATTGCTACTAAGCTTCCAGAAATGAAAATTTTGTAAGAGAATACTATGAGTACTGTATGTCAGCAAATAAGATAACTTAGATAAAAAGAAGCAATTCTCAGAAACGCGAAAATCAATGCAACTGACTCCAGTTCTTTTTGAGAACAGGAAATGAGGCTAAAAGTCTGGTGGTTGTCTGTGAGGTGAGAGGATCACAGCATACCCCTGAAGGTTGGTTGTGATGGGAAAGAGCTGAAATTCTTAGAGAAGGTGTGCCCCATGGAGAGTTAAACTTCCTTTCCTTTTTTCATTTTGTTTTATTTCTAGCATGCAAAAACTTGAACATAGTTATATAATAAAGGACCAATACAGATAAGAAATTGAGGACAAAGAGGAGAAAGAGAAAAAGGATCCCTGAGGAGGAAAGAGGTGGGGTGGTATCCAGAAGAAGGAAAAAAGGTAATGCCTGCCAGTGCTCAGCCACAAGAACCAGGACATGGCTTCTACACGGGAGGGTCACAACACAGGCTGGGTCTCCAGAGAATCAGGATTCCCTTAAAATGAGGAGATTCAGTGGGTAGAGGGTAAGAGACTATCTTTTCAAATGAACAGGCCTCTTGGAGGACATGAAGGACTAATTAAAATAGAAGCCAGTAATAATTGCAGTAGAGCTACCCTTGGATCTTATAACATGGACGCCAAACAGCTGTAATTCTTGTCAACCTTGGGCAGAGGTTCATCTCTCCAAATCTTTCTTCTTCCCTAATACCTCAGACAGAGTTGAGTGATCCTTACCCAGACACATCTACTCTCTGACACTTCATATTATAGAAGTTAATTGCATTGTATTGCATGTTTAATTGCCTATCTCATCTACTAGATCATGACAGTAATTAGTATAATCTTCACAGTTTTTGCAGTTTTCTTTTCTCACTTATTTTTTTAGATCTTGAAGTCAGTAATTAAAAAGAGGAACTTTTAAAAAGCTATTATGGAAAAATTTAAACATATACAAAGTCATAGGGAATAATATAATGACTCTGCATGTACTCATCAGCCAGATTCAGTAATTATCAGTTCATGGCCCTTCTTCCTTCATTCATACTCCCACCCTGATTCTTTGAAGCATATCACAGATACCATTTCACTTGAAATGCTGTAGTATATGTTTCCAAAAGATAATTCTCTTTTTATAAACATAACCACATACCATTATTAATATTAAAAATGAACAATCTCTTTATATCATTAAATATCAAGTCAATGTCCAAATTCCTTCAACTACTTTCAAAAGTATTTACAACTCTGGTGGTAGATGTGGCTTGAAAGATAGGCTGAGATGCAATTTCAATACCCTAAATGGAATTTAGTATTGTGAACTAAAGAAATAATAAATATCACTATAAAAAAGTGTTTAAGTTTTTTTTTATTATTGCAAGTTGATGACAGCCATTAAATCTCTTTTATAATTCCCTCTCCTTGTTTCTCAATCCAATTTGTTTTTTGAAAATACAAAATCATTTGTCCTAAAGTTTCCCACATTATGAATTTTGATGATTGCATCCCCAGTGTGGTATTTTACACATTACTAATCCATGAGAATTCATGTGTGTATAGACATATAAAAATTTACGTATGCGAATACATATAAAATAAATGCATACATGTTTATTCATATATATGAATACATTATATATATGTATATTTATCTTACCTTGTTTCTTTTAGGACTCTGTAGCTACAAAGAATAAGAACCAACTCAAGCTAGCCTATGCTAAAAGATGGAATTTTTGAAAATAGCAAAACTAGCAAGGCTGCTGCTTACCTTTCCTTGTCTAGCCCCACTCTAACAAATCGGGAGAATAATGATCCAAAAATTCTATAAATTTACTGAAATTAAAAAACCTTGCATTCTAATAGAGAGAGGCGGATAATAAGTAATAAATAAGACATATAGAATGTTCAATGGTAATAAATGACAACGAGAAATTGTATATGGACTTGAGACATAAAAAAACTCTGAACCTTCTGCTCATCTCCCTCCAAGGGAGATAGAAGTAGTTGTAATCTGTTGCTGAAGAAGCAAGTTCAGCTGATAACCCAACATTGGAAAATGAGGCTGTGCTATCATAGTTGTCTTATATGACAAGAAAATTAAGATTTTAATTCCATAAGAAAGTGATAGGGAAAAATAAACGTAATTAAAGGTCTTAATCTACTCAGTAGAAGTTTAGAAAGGAGAGATTAATCCCCAACCAAAATTTAGGAAATAAAAGATTAAGTGACAAAAAAGAGAAAGAAGTAAATGTAAATTTTGAGTTCACCAATGAGAAGGTAGAGATTCTCAGAGTCTTAAAAACTTAAGATGATCCAGTAATGTTTTCACTTCAGTAAGAGACATACTTAAAAAAAAATGAATGTAGACAGGCAAAACATAAAGAAGCGGGAAAAATTAAAACACGCAAACTAAAAGATAACCAAAAAAGTAATTTTAATACTAGGAAAAAATAAGATGCAAAGTTAAAATAGCATAGACAATAAAAAGGAATACTACAGATAAAAACAAAAAAAGACCAAGAACACAAAATGGAAGACATCGGGGTTAAGATGATGACCTGGCAGAAACTAGCCCTGCCTCATCCCCACAGAGCAGCTAGGAATTCACCTATTTTTTTCAGAAATAAATGCTGTGGGAAAAATGAACCCAGAAGCTACAGAGAGGCAGTGGCAACCAGAAGCACAAAGGGTAGGTGAAAGTATTAGGCTTCAGAGCTACACTGCAGATTCAAGATTCAGGCCTGGAAGAGGGGCTGGAACTGGAAGAGGAAACAGGTCTCCTAGAGAGTCGCTCCAAAAGCAGCAGAGAGCCTGCGCAGTAGGACCAGGACATGGAGCCAGGGGTAGACTAGCTTGGCACAGGGTTGAAGGAGGATCAGTGCCCTGGTGGTCTGAGCAGGGGCTGTTGCAAGGAAATTACACTGTGCACTGCCATAACCAGAAGACAGCTAGGAGAATTGACTACCACCACCCCACTCCCATAACAATAGTGTGCTGGAACACTAGCCCATCAAATATTCCACCCCACAGGTATAAAGGAAGAAGAGAGTTTCCCAAAACAGACAAACCCTCAACCCACTAGCACCACCCCATGATTGGAGGCAGAATTGCAGCCTGATTGCTGACTGTGCCAGTGACAAGGTGGTCCCTCTTGTTCAGGGCTGGGACACTGGAAGAAGGTTCCACACAAACTCCAATCCCATAGGCTGAACTCTTGGGCTCCACCACAGTGTCCATCTAAGAACTTCAACAAATACAACCAGTGGTGACACCACAAAACTCAAGAAATCCCAGTGTTCGAACAAGATCCAGACTTATTTAGTGCAAGTCAATATCGTACATGAGGCCATCACTGCAGGGAAATCTAAATCACAGAAGCATAAACATAATGCCAAATAGAGCACAGACACAGAGAAAAATACATGAAATGATGGGTCCGATTTAAAAAATTAAAAACAGGGGAGAATCTTAGTACCATAGACTATGCAAATTACCTGAGGATAAATTTAGGGCAACAGTGATAAACATACTTATGGAAATCAAGAAGACAACAGAGGAAGAAAAAGAGAACAACAAAAAACAAATGAAGCAAGGTATCAAAGAAATGAAGAACACGATAGCTGAATTAAACAACTTAGTAGAGGGATTCTAGAATAGGACATTATAATAATGAACATTTTGTATACAGTAACAATAAACCAAATATATAAAGTATTAATATATAAAGAATCCTAGAGAGAAACAGATGAGTCAACAAGTCTATGTCTAACATGTCTCGAAACATATACAGGCAAAAAATGGTAATATTATTGAAAAATTCATTTAGCAAATATTTACTGAGTACCTGCTATATGCCAGGTTCTTTAGATTCTGGGGATCTAGACATGAGCAAAATCTCTGTCTTCCAAAATTTTAGAGACAAAAGCAGATCACTGGTTAACTAGGACTGAGGTGAGGTGGACATGAACTATAAAAGGGTACAATGAAACATTTTGGCGTAATGAAAAGATATGAAGATAATTGAACAACTTTATAAATTTACTAAAATTGGAAGAACTCACATCCTAATAAAGGGAAATAGATAATAAAAAATAATGTAGTGAAATATATACTGCTTGATGATAGTAAATGCCTTCTGCATGTTTCTCCTGAGAGAAAAATAAAGCAAGAGAAAGGCTATTGAGAGAGGGAGGAGTTTCAACAGTAATGGCAGGCAAAACTGGATTGAGAAGGTGACATTTAAATGATAATTGGAAGGAAAGGATCTATCTGGGGTAATGGGAGTGTCTTCCAAACAGAAAAATAAGAAAAGCAATTATTTAAAGCAAACAAGCTTTAGAAATCAGAAATTCAGTCCAAAAAAGGAATTCTGCCATTTTCAGCAATATAGGTGGATCTCGGGGCTTTATGCTAAGTGAAATAGGGCAGACTGGTGGAGGGAGGAAAGGAAGGAAGGAAGAAGGAAGGAAAAAAGGAAGGAAGGAAGGAAGGAAGGAAGGGGTAGAAAATAGAGAAAAATTACAATAGAGAAATCAATGAAACTAAAGATTTTTTTAGCAACTAAATCACAGAATAATAAAAGAAAAATCTACAAAACACTGTAGCTTAAAATATAACAAAAACGAAATTAACAACTATTTGACAGTCTAGATAAAAGAGACACATTTCTGAAAAAAAATCAATTGCCAAAATGAATACAAGGAAAAGAAATGTGAAAAGATTAATAATCTTTAAAATAATCTTTAAATAAACTGATGTGATTATCAGAGACAGTTCCAAATTCACCCCCCAACAAAAGGGCCCTGCTCCAAATGGCTCTACTGTTGAGTTTTGACAATTTTCAGGGAACAGAAAATAACCATTTATACAAATCATTCTAGAAAGTAGGAAAAAAAGGATAAGCTCCTTACTTTTTTATTTTCAATGTTTTAAAAAAAGAAACAAAAAAAATGAAAGATGAAGACAGGAATGAAGGCAAGTAAGTGGGCAGTCAGGAAGGGAGAGGAGGTAGAAGCTTTTTACTTTATTTTTATTTAGATGTTACAGTTTGTTTCTCCCCCCACCCCCCGCCACCCCGACACACACACTCACCTGGGACTCTCATCCAGGGGTATGTGGACTGTGCTCCTTCAGCAGCGATTGACCTAACCCCTACTCCACTAGGATGGGCCTTTTAATTTTGTTGAAGGAATGTAGCATTATACAGGCTTAAGGTGTGCATCATTGTAAATCAACATCTGTATGTAATATATTAAGCATAACCACAATAATTCTGTCCTTCACCATGTAATTGACCCCTTTTACATGATTTGCCCTATAACCTCATTTTTTGAGGGCATTATAACTTTTGGTTTCAAACACAGATAGCGTCAGGACAAGAAAAGGAATTATAAATCTTTTGTTCTTCTGAGCATGGATGCAAATATCTAAATAAAATATTAAGCACATGAACCCAACAATATGCTACAATAAAATACATATGAGAAATTGCTAGTGTTTATCCTAGGAATGCACGAATGGGGCAACATTATTAAGTCTATTTATGGTTGACTGCCTGGCATATGATAAATGTTCAGTAAGCATTCGTTATCTTTTGGCTGTTAACAGTGGTAGAGTATAAAATAGTGCAATGACTTTAGAAAACAATTTGACTTTACCTGATAAAGTTGAATATGTTCATAACCTCCAACTCAGCAATTCCACTCCAGATATACCCTGAAAATTCTTGTTTATGTGCAATCGTCAACATAAATAAGAATATTCTTAGTAGCTCTCTTTGAAATAGCAAAGAAGAAAATAAAATTGGGTGCAGGGGGAGCAACCGAAATACCCATCCGTAGGAAAATGAACAACTAGCTTGTGTTATAATCATACAATGGACTGCTTTTCAGCAGTAGGGTTGTAGGTAAAATAGTGGGAGCTGAAGGTGAAAAGATAAAAGAGGAAAAGTAATTAAAACTGAGAGACTTTGCACCATCAAACAAGCCTAGTGTGCTTATGATCTATGATCTGCAACTGAGTAGAAAGAAATCAGAATATAAGAATTCATTATAAGGATACTGTATTATTGCTATTTCATCTGCATCCATTTCTTAAGGACTATAAGAAAATGAATGTTGCCAAGACATGCTTCAGAAAGGAACTGAAATGAAGTCCTGTGAAACTTCCAGTTCTCATTCTCCATTTCTCGTCTCTACTTCTCCGACCCATTTGTTGTACTCTTTGCTTCCCGTGGATTTAACTCCTTTGCAGGTTCACAGTGAAGATGGCTGCTTCCCAGCTGTCAAATTTACAAGTTGCAATTTCAGCCACATAATAAGTATGACCTAATTCTTCCCACATACCAATTAAAAATTTCCAGAAAAGAGACTCTTACAGGGTGTCAAGTGCTAGCTCTAAATCTGTGGGTCCTGTGGTACAGATTAGAGGTCTACTTCTGAGACTTGTGTATCAGGTGATAGTCCTCCAAAGAGGAGCAGGAATTCTGTGCTCTGGGCAGGTATCCACTAGCAAATCGCCAGTGCAAGAACCAAACTGGTATTCCTGAACAGGTCAAAGGACAAGAAAATGACTAGTTCTGACTGCCAGAATCTGGTTTTCCAAGCACAGTCATCTTGTCTCTACCTCCAGCCAACTCATTTGAAGTGATGCAGTTTTCCAGGGGAAGTGACAGGCTGTCTAGATGACACTGCTGGAAACAAGCAGGCAGTGACATGTCATCCTAAGTGAGGAGTGGTAGGATCCTTGGTGTGGTTTCTCTACAGATTCCGTATTGGAATCCCAAATAGGGGAAAGAAGAGCACGCAGGGCCAGTAGGGTTAGATTGGGGAAAAACTAGGTATGCTAGATATTTGAATTTGATTTTGAAAATAAAGTGTCGTGTGTCATCTACAGTTTAAAAAAAATAGAGACGTCATTAGCTTGGAGAGGTCACTAATGGTAACGGGTTAATAAAAACCGTGCACCTATCCAAAGACACACAGATGGCCCACAGACAATTGAAAAAAATGTTCTAAATCACTCATCAGAGAAATGCGAATAAAAACCACAATGAGATACCACCTTACACCAGTGGAGATGGAGAACGAGAACCAGAAGTTTCACAGGACTTGATTTCAGTTCCTTTCTGAAGCATGTCTTGGCAGCATTCATGTGCTTGTAGTCCTTAAGAAATGGATTCAGATGAAATGGTAATAACAAGGTATCCTTATAATGAATTCTTAAATTCCAGCTTCTTTCTATTCAGTTGTATATCACAGCACACTAAGCTTAACACCAGTGACAATGGCCTATATCTAAAAATCTAGAAATAACAAGTGTTTCAGGGGGTGTGGGGAATAAAGGAATCCTCCTTCACTTTGGCGTGAATGTAAATTAGTGAAACATCTTTGGAAAACAGTTGGAGACTCTTCAGAGAAATAAAGATGTATCTACCATTTGATCCAGCAATCCCACTCCTAGGTATATATCCAGAGAATATGAAATACCTAATCAGGAAAAATATCTGCATCCCTATGTTCATAGCAGCACAGCTCACAACTGCCAAGACAGTAAAACAACCTAAATACCTGTCTACAGATGACTAAATAAAGAAGCTGTGGTCTATGTACTCAATGGAATTCTATGCAGTTATTAAAATAGATGAAATTATGCCCTTTGCAACAATCTCGATAGAACTGGAAGGGATCATGCTATATGAAATAAATCAGAAAGAAAAAGAGAAATACAGGTTCCTATGTGGAGTGTATTGAAATGAAGCAAACAGATAAACCCAGCAAAAACTCACAGGGTGCAGGACAATGGCTGCTGGAGAGGGACCGGCAGGGAACAGGTGCTGGTAAAGGACTCTAGAACTCTGCTGGTGGTGTGGTGTGAAATACCCATAGACTGAGAAGCAAGTTCAATATCTTGAAATGAGTATGACTTTATAAACAAAAGATGTAATAATAAAATAACTATATTTTTAAAATAAAAATAAAAGACGGGGAGGCGGTGAACAATTGTGATGCTGGTAGAAATAATATCTTGAATTTATCCTGGTTTTCAGCTTAATTTGTATTTATGGGCCAATAGCTCCTGAATAAGTCAGAGAAGTTTTTGCTAAGCAATCATTGCCCTGGGCCAGTAAATATGCAGTTTATTTGCCAAATCTTTCTCCTCACCTCTGCAGAGCAGAAGGCAAAATGCTGCACCTTGACCCACAGCATGTTTGAAGAACTTTACAAATAAAGAGACACGGAGGGTCCACTGTGCCTCCCAGGAAAAGTCAGCACATTGGGAATTGAAGATAGTCTATTTATGGACTATGACTAGTCAATGCCTGAAAAGCAAATGATACGAAAGAAACCAACTTTAAGCAAAATGCTCTAAATGTGTGTTCATCTATCTGAATACCAGTATTTCATCTCTTTCATTTATTAACACAGCCCATCCTCTCTACGCTGCTCATCCTTCCTTGCTTATGCATTTAACCAACATCTGGTTTTGATAAGTTTTCCCAACACATTTACTTTTGACAAGCTAATTATATTTCCATAGTGATAAAACTACCCATGCATATATGAACTCTTACCATTGTCATTTCCGCTAATATCAAAACAATTCATGTATAGGCAGTGGCTAGCGCAGAATTTGAATTAACATGGATTCTGATGAGCTGCTAATGGTTGAGGTTCATTAAAGGGAAAATAACCAAAGCAAGAACCACACATTGATGGTGACGGGATGAATAAGGCAGTTAAGACTGTAGGCACAGCCGTGCCACTTCTGCATGTGGAAGACAGGAAAGCATCTCCCCTGGCATAGCTTTCTGCCAAAGATAGGAGGGCAGTTTATGTGCACCTCCCACCCTCATGTAGTAAGGAAAGTCAAGAAACAGATTTATTTAAAAAATGGAAATAATAATCACCTCCCTTCCTTCCTCCCTGAATCACTGTGAAGCTCCGACGAGAAGCAGTGGAAATTCCTTTGTGTGCTCTACATCACAAATCTGCTCCTGTCAGGCCTGGCCCCTGACGTCTCTGTCCGGACCTCAGAGTAAGGTTCAGTCTGTGCAAGGCTCAAAGATTCTTCTGACTAGGCTTCGCTCTGCAGATCTCTCCTGTCTCTGAGCCCCTAGGCTCTAAGCTTCACTTCAGATCACTCAGGGGCCCCAAAGCCATGGGCCTTTGCTCAGGCCAATCCCTCTCTTCTTCCCTGCTGCCCTCTCACCCTCATTGGAGCCAGTGCTCCTCTCACATGCCCTATTCTCAACATGTGCTTTCTACAAGCAGCATTTCTTTCTTTCTTTTTTTTTAAAGGAAAAGTGTAGGCAGGAATGAAGGTGGGCAGAGGCAGTCAGGAAGAGAGAGGAAGAAGAAACATTTTATTTGCTGTATTTAGTTGTTCATGTTGCTTGTTCCCTAGCCCCAGGATGGTAACCTGGATCTCTGGGATGCTTGTGGACTGTGCTCAGCCAGAGGTGGCAGATCAAACTGCTACTCCACCAAGGCATTTAGCAGCGCTTCTTAACAGTGCTGTGAAGGTTTGTGGCTGGATTGTCTTCATGGTAGAGGTTGTCCTTTGCACAGTAGTGCTGAACACCCTCCATCACTGACGCTGCAGCCTCATTGGGAAGCAGTCACTCAATGCTCATAGCAACCCCCCTCTAGTTGTGACAAGCAAAAATGTCCCCAGACACCACTAGATTTTCCCCAACATGCAAAACAACATGGGTAGATAGCCATCAGCCTAAAGCATTGCATATACTAGTCCAATTATACTCCAGATATGCTCAGATGCTCCAAAAAAGAAAGAAAAATGTTTTCTTTATTTGTTCACAGTGGTTTGACCTTGCATTCACACCACCATTACACTAGTGAGAGAAAACATTTGATTTTGCTAATTAAAGTTACCCTGTTCTCTTCTGTTTAAAATTCTTTTATTGTATGAAATGTGAAAGGGTCTCTGAAATTTGATTTCATGCTAACTCATGAACAGCAGCTGCTTACAAAAGTTGTTCACTTCTGAGTAAATTATAAATTCTCCTTTGGGCATGCACACATCCTAAGGATGAATTTTGTTTTGTCTCTGGGAAGTAAGTGGAGATGAAAAGGAGGAATAAAAATGAGCTGGCTGTTGAGTTATTGAAGCCAAAAGACTGAGCAGCAGGGGACCAAAAAGGGGAAGAACATTATCCCCTACTCTGGAATTTTCCCTAAACATGTCTGGTTTTAAAATCTCTTCCCCTTGCTCAACATTGGAGAGGACAAAGTCACAGGGGTAGTCATCTCTGCCTTTTTCCTCTCCTCTTGGAACCAAGTGGGCTTAATTTCACTGCCCTGACTGCCTGGAGGAGATTCCTCTATGTCACTCCTCTTTCCTGCATTCTCTGTTGTCTTTTCCTGCAGGACAATAGAAGGACTACAGTGAAAGAACCATGTTTACTGATGAAAAAGGAACAAGAAAAGTTCATTCCAAGGTGGAAACCCTTTCCTCATTCATCAGAAAACAGTCATCTCTTTGCTCCGTTGAGCTCCCAACAGGGCAGAGTTATGTTTGCTTTAGGGACTTTTGTATTATCTCCCGGTTTCCAAGGATAAGGATCTCAGGCATGGCGTAGCTGTGCCTGTGGTCTCACAAAGCTGCAATCAGGTGTCAGAGTCATTAGATGGGGTCTCATTTGAGGCTCAAGTCCTTCTCTAACTCATTTTCTTGCAGTCAGAGATCTCACAGTGGCTTGCGTCAAGACCAGCAAGAGACTCTTTCTGACACTTTCCAAGCTTTCATCTGGTGCAGACTCACCAAAAATAATTTCCCTGTTGATTAACTCAAAATCAATTGATTTGCAAAATCCCTTAATCTTTGCACAATCCCTTCACAGTAGAGACACCCAACATATTCACTGACTCTGCTCACATTCAAAGAGAGGGATTATGCAAGGGCAGGAATTATTGGAGCATCATTTTAGAATGTTGCTTACCACAACACCCTCAAAATTGACTGAGTAAATGCATGAAAGAGGAAATGAAGATCTGCACCCCACCTGTCTTCACAACACTCCTAGGGTGTAGGTAGTACCATCTTTAAATTTAAAGACATTCAATCCAGAGGATTCAATGACTTCCCTTTGTTCAAAGAGGTAGAAATTGCAGAATGATCACCCAGACTGGTCTGTCTGAGTTCTTTGCCCTTTATACAATAAAACACTCCCTCTCAAACCTCAGTCCTGCCAGCTGTCTCTGGCTGGAGACTTGGCACAAGCAGGTTTGGCCTGTTGGCTTCTCCTTGCTTGGCCAGAGCAGGCCCTGAGATGGAAGCAGAGGCGAGACGCCAGGCCACTTTCATCCACCCCACAAATGGAATCCCCAGGCGTTGGGTCATCCATCAGGACCCAGAGGCCATGTCAGGCTGCACTAGGACTTCTGAGCACTGCAAGAAAATAAACATTAGTTTGTTCTTTCCCAGAGGACTTGTCTTCAGGTCCGTGCCTTAGACCTCGGCAGCTGTCGGTTGTCTCTGCTCCAAACTGTCCCCTGATAGAGAAAGGGAGTGGGTAAGGAATATTTTTTTGACCCATCCTTCTCATTCACAGTGCTTAGTAAGTGATGTCACTTGCTCTGATAGCTCAGAAAGGTAAGAATCCTGGAAATCTATCTGAGAGGTTGTGGGGCCAGTATGGACAGTGGTAGCATTTTATACAAATTGAAAAGAATTTGTGGAAAAATTTAAAACAGTAGGCTACTCCTTTGATCTATTTCTCAGCCATCTCCTCACTGTTCCTTTGATTTGCACCAAATATTCATTCACAACTTTCTGGCCCACAATTGCTTCTTTATTCTGTCTACCCCTTATTTCTCTTTGTTGATTTTTAATAAGCAATACTCTTCTCAACTGCCTTTGCCCTGATAGACTTATATTCTGCTCACAGGGAAACTGTATGACATTTTACGTTCATCTGTTGTCAAAAATATGCATAATACATGGAAAATCATCTCCCACCATAATTTCACAGCATGCCAGGATCCAAGGCAGAGATATCTGTTTATATATTTCCATAATCCATTGGAAATTTTCATTACAATGAGGTAATGAAAGAAAGATATGAATACATTGATCTTGTGGCTGGCATCTTTGTCATTCACTTCATGTTGAATATATTCCCATTGAAATTCAAGCCATTTTCCTTCTCAGCTGCTAGTTCTCGGTCTATAGTGGGCATCCAAAACAAGCGATCTATAGCCTTATGAATATTCCACTTATTTGGTCTTGCACACTTCCCCTGAGATACAAAACAAAGTAAACCTTTAGGATATTTATGTGCTCAGAGGCAAACATAATTTACTCAGAAGTGAAGAACTTTTGAAAGCAGCTACTATTCATGAGTAAACATGAAATTGAATTTCAGAAATGAATTTTTTACATTTCACACAAATAAATCTCTTATATACATAAAGCCAGACAAAGCAATAATGAGAACTCCAGAACATAGCTGGATTATCCAAAAGATGTTTTTTAATGATGAAATATGAACCTGCTCCCAACAATGATCCCATCTTATTGATTTCCCTTCCAGTGTGCCTCTTAATTATGAAGGGGAAAAGCAGCATATACAAAAGCAGAGACATGGAAAAACTTCTAACTACTGAAAATGAAAGCAATGAATCATACCTTGAGGTCAAGGGAATAGTGGGTGATGGGACCTAAAAGAGACATGATCATCAATATTCTCTGCTAAAAAGCTAGTTTCTCAGTATGTTCACCCAATATGGCACACTAGCAAAATCTTGAGCTCACCTCTGCTTCACAGACACAACAAAATGGCATCTAGATATAAAATACAACCTTCAAAAAAGAACTGAAGATTAAGGGATCAGCATATCCACAGGGGAAAGTGATAGAAAGGGTAGGAAAAGCCAAGACAGTCTTGACAGAATTGCTGCTAAGGTCAGGAGGACACCAGTGACACAGAGCCTCTTCCCAGGGACTAAAGGGCTCACCCCAAGATGGGTGCCCCAGCATCTAATAGCTGCACTCTAGAGGGGAGAACATGTATTCTAGTGTGGAAAACCAAGGAACTGTCCTTGGGAGACCAGTAGGACTTGGCAGTAGATCCCAGGATAGAGAACAGGGGAACCTGCAGATGAGATCTGCACAGACCTAAAGAAGAGTTTTCATTCGTTGAACCAAAAAACTTAAACAGGAAGAATAAGAAAAAGAAATAATCTTCCAGTGAACAGAGATGATTCTGGGTGTTGTCCCAAACCTCTTTTGTCTGTGTGACAGTCACTGGCAGACACCATATTGGAATTAGGGTTGGCACTGGGGGACCCCATCTTGGAGTAGGGTCAGAGGTCACGATCCCCACCCATGCACCATCAGTGGTGCTTGATGCCATGGGGCAATTTGTTTTACTGATTATGGTCCTTAGATCTACTAGGGCAGCAATCACCTAGGATAGCAGCTGGCATTTCAAGATGCAACTTTGCCACAGGCCACAGTACTATTTTGAAAAATTTGGTTTGTGGACCTTAGTGTGCAGCAGCTCTCTCAGAGAAGGTAGTAAGAGCAACTCCAGAAGTCAAAGAAATAGCTGTGCCTCCTCTATCTGGGGCTGCTGCTGAATCACCTGTTTGTCTGTAGCCTAAAGTCCCCAGGTTCTAGCTGCCGGAGTTCCTGGCCCCCACCTGCAGTGTGTAACCTGAAATCCTAACACAAGATTATTATATCAACATATGGAAAGGAAGCCTAATCCATACAAATAAACACAGAGTCCCCCTCCCCAAAATGAAAGGACAGAGGAATATTTGTGAAAAGATGAATCAAAACCAAACCCCAAAGAAAATACTAATGTCACAAAATTACTTAAATTACCTAAAGAAGATTTCAAAGCAATGATTTTAATGATGCGCACTAAAATTGGGAAAGCAATATTTGAACAAGAACTATGTACAAAAACTCCCCAAATATTATAAATTTCCAAATAGAATTCATAGAGCTAAAAAAATTAAAAGTTGCTGAACTAAGGAACACAGTAGAATGACTCAGTGGTAGATTTGAAAAAGCATCCTATCAAATTATCAAGCTAGAAGATAGGGCAATAGAAAGTTTGCAAGCAGACCAGCAAGAGAAAAAAATAATAAAAAGAAGACAGTATAAAAGACAGACTCATAAGATATCATCAAAAGGAATTACCTTCTCATTACAGGTATTCCAGAAGCAGAGAGAAAGAGAAAGGGGGTAGTATTCTTATTTGAAGAATTAATAACAGAGAAATTCCCTAACCTGGAAAAGAATCAAACATCCAGATTCAGGAAGTTCAAAGAGTTCCAAACAAAATAAAACCAAACAGGCACATACACAAAGACAGGTTACAATTAAAATGACAAAAATTCAAGATGAAAGAATCTAAAAAGCGTCTAGAGAAAAATGAGTCACATACAAGGGAACACCCATTAGATTGTCAGCAAATTTCTCAGCAGAAACTTCACAGGCCAGAAGGGAATGGCATGATATATTTAAAGTGCTAAAAAAAAAAAAAAAAAGGACTCTCAACCAAGAATACTCTACCCTGTTAGGTTATTACTTATAATTAAAGGAGCAATAAAGTGCTTTTCAGGAAAACAAAAAGTTAAAGGGATTCATCATTACTAAACAGCTTTGCACGAAATACTAAAGGGAGTTTTGTAAAGTGAATGAAGCTTCAATTAGAAGCACCAAGACACCAAAAATAGGAAATGAAGGGGAGAGTAAAAATGCAAGCTGTTAGAGTGAGCTGGAAATTAATTTTCAATTTAAAATAGGTTATGCAAAAGACAACAATGAGATATCATCACACCTCTGAGAATAGCTATAATCCAAAAGACAAGAGACAACAAGTATTGTGAAGGTTACAGAGAAAAGGAAACATATCCACTATTTATGGGAGTATAAATTGGTACAACCATATAAAGCAGTATGGAGATTATGCAAAAAATAAAAAATATAAATTCCATACAATTATCCCATTATCCCACTTTTGGATATTTATCCAAAAAACACAAAAACTCACTAATTTGAAGAGATTCATAGCACTTTTATGTTTATTGCAGCATTATTTGCAATAGCCAAGAGCTGGAAGCAACCTGAGAGTCCATCAGCAGACAAAAGGATCAAAGGATATATATATATGCTCATATTGTTCCAAATGGCAGGATTTCACCTTTATACACACACAGACACACACACACACAATGGATTACTACACAGTTTGTTTGTATGTGTGTGTGTGTAAAAATAAAATCCTGCCATTTGTAACAAAATGAGTGGACCTAGAAGAAATTTTGCTTAGTAAAATAAATCAGAATGAAAAAGTCAAATATCATATCACTTCCCCCATATGTGGCATATTCAAGAACTAAACAAACAAATGAACCAAATAAAACAAAAATAAACTTTTAGTCTATAGGGCCAAATTAATAACTACCAGAAGGGAAGGGGGAGAAAGTTGGATAAAAGGGGTCAGTTATACGGTAAAGGATAGAATTAGACTGTTGGTGGTGAACTTAATGCATTATATATGTATGTTGACTTGATTTTCGATGATGCACACCTTGAAGCCATAAAATATTATAATGCAACATTCCTTCAATGCATTTTTAATTTAAAAAATTTATAAAAAAGAAGTGTCTATTTTCTGTTGGAGAGTTTCTGTCCCATTTCGGGTTGAATACAGGCTCCTCAAAATACATATTCTAACCCCTAAAATCTGTGAATGTCACCTTATTTGCCCATATAATTGGTTTAAGTTTTCTGAGATGAGATCATTTCTGGTTAACCAGTTAATCACTAAATTTAAAGTATCCTTAGAAGCAACAAAGTAGGAGAAGGCCATGCAATGATGGAAGTAGAGATTGGAATGATGTGGCCACAAGCCAAGGAAACCAACAATCTCCAGAAGGTGGAAGAAGCAAGAAATAGAGTCTCCAGAGGGAAAGTGGCCCTGCTGACACCTCTGTTTTTGTCTTCTGGTATCCTGAACTATGAGAAAATAAATTTCAGTAGTTGTAAGTCACTTAGTTATGATTATTTTGTTACTATAGTTCTAGGCAAGTGATACTACACTCTTCCCACTTGAATCTTCATGGAGATTTACTTTTGTCTTTCAAACTTAACTCTGACATTGTACCCACTAAAAGATCTTCCTAAACAATGCAGATAGGCAAGCCCTCCCCACTCTCAGCTTGCTCAGTTCCCATGTTGTTTCTCCCACTGTTCTTTTCTTTATTTTCTGGTATCACCAAGATGTCCTCAGTCTCTTCTTCAGCATGTTGTACAATACCTAAATCCTTCATGGATGATCTACAAGAATTCCCAGACCTCTTTACAAAGGTGTGATTAAAACTGTGATCCCCTTGTCCCCTTCACTTGCTCACAGGGGTTTTGAAATGAGGGCAAGCTCAATTCATTGCCTAAAACAATAACTAGAGCAGGTCTCCTGATCTGCTTTCTTATCCATCAATGGCCACTCCTTTTCATCTTCTTCCACTCTTTCCATCAGAAATTGACTTTCCTGACTTCTCTTCATTGTGTTAAAACAATTTATAATAGCTACACAGCTGATTTTTCAGGAGAAATGTCAGAACTAATTAACCTATAAAACCTCCAATAAGAGGTTAGACATATTATGAGGCACAACTGATACAAAAGAATGGAATTTTATGAAATCTAGGAAATGGCACATTTACTTTCAAAAACCCTTTCTACTTGAACTGGGTCTGCCTGAACCTGCCCTTTCTTTCTCATCCCAGGGCCATTGTCAGAGGCTTCTGGGGCCTTCTTAAAATCCTCATCTCATCTGCCAACTTCAAATTCTCTCCTCTGCCATGCGAAAATTCAGTTCTGTCTTGGGACTTAGGGTAATGCAAGTTCAGCAAAGTAGAAGCCCAGGCTCCCTGGGGAGAGTCATCACTCACCTTAACAACTCAGTTAAACGTGTACAGTGGTTTCCTTGCTAGGTAAACGAAAGAAAATGTTCTCCGTTTTCTGAAACACATTTCACTTTCATATTCAGAGAAAAAAAAAAAAAAACAACCTTTACAAAAAACTAGGCAATGTTTGAGGGTAATGTGTAGCCCACCCAGGCAGAAATAAGTGTTAAGACAATCTGAACAATCTTGCAGGAATTTTGTCAGCATTCTTCACTGTTTGAATACAGTATCTAGACCTGGAAATCAATCCTCTTCCTAAAACTCTGTGTCTTAGAAAAACCTTCACAAGTGTACTTGGGTCAGTATACAAGGTGCTAGTGTAATAACAAAATACCAGAGAGAGATTGTTTACCAAGAAAATAAGAAAACAGTGAAATAAATGACAGTACATTCACACCAGGAGTGCTGCAGTCATTACAAAAAGTGACTTTGAGGTTTACAATTAGATCTGAACATTGCTGAGTTCCTTCTTTGCCTGTGGCAAGTTGTGAATTCACTCGCATTGCACTCAGGTGCATGAATAGACTGTTATACCATTACAAACCCATTACAGATCTGATCTATTTTTTTTCCTACCCCTGTCCCGGCTCTCAAACTGGGTTCATGACTTTCATAGCCTGCATCTTAAGCCCTGAGCCACAGTGGATAGCGGGAGTCAGTGACGGTGGGTAAAGATCTGATCATATGAACTCTTATCCTTTGGGACAGCAAGGATAAAAATGGAGTCCAAATCTTAACCCACAATCCTAACCCAGTCTAACGATCTCAGCAGTCATTTTACTCTTTTTCTTCTTGGATAAATCAGGAAAATATTCAGGTTTAGTTCTCTCCAAGAAGGAGTCTGGGTTTATGGGTAGAAGTATGATTTGGGACTCTCTCTGGTATTGAGGGAGAGAGACCTGACCTCCTGCTGGTTCTTGTGGGGGTCACACAGGATGTCTGCTGATGTGTGGTGTGTGTCCAGTACTAATTCCTGGGCCTGCTGCCAGCCCTTGACTTTCCCCCCTCCCTTCAATCTATAGCCTCATTGCAATCAGAGTGGCTTTTTTTTTTTTAATGCAAATCATATAATATTGCTTCTTTGTATAGCCAACCTTAACACCTCTTCATTGCCCTTTGGAGAAAGACATAAAGCTGAACACCATTAGGAGTCCTGTCACAGATCACCTGGCCTCATCCTGTGCAACCCCACCCCCATCACAGCCCTTCTTTCAGTTCCTGAATGTGTATGGATGTTGTCCCTGCCACCTCCTGTACCTTCTTCCCTCAGTGAGTTCCTACTATCCCTCCAGATTTTCCTCAGTTTCATCTTCCTTGATCTCTTTCATGTCCTCAGTGCTCCCAATTATGTGCCACAGTATATCTCTCTTCAAACAGCTTATCACAGTTGTGATTCTATGTTTACTTGACACACACGGTATCCGAAACATATCAGATGTTTGATCAATATTAGTTTCTCTTTCTCCTTTCCGACTTATAATTTAGGGCTATGTACCAGGTTAGTGCTCCTCGAGGGAATGCTTGTTTTCTGCCAGTTATTTCCTACTGTATATTACTGGATTGAATTTGAGTTTCTAAAGCAGTTGGTGAATTTTGGTTAGAATGAGTCAGATCCCCAAAGCCCAGTTGCGTATGACATTAGTATGCTGTATTAGTGTCCTGGGACCATTGTAACAAATAACCACAAACATGATGACTTGAAAAAACAGAAATGTATTCTTTCAAAATTCTGGTGCCCAGAAGTCCTGAATCCAGGCATCAGCAGGGCCTTGCTCTCTCTAAAAACAGAGGAACTCCCCTGCCTCTTTGTAACCTCTGCTAGTTGCCAGCATTCCCATACTAGACTTGTTATCTCCACCATCTTCTGGATTCATCCAGTGTGTTTGTTTCTAAATTTCTCCCTTCTCATAAAGACACTAGTCACTGGATTGAGGCCATCTTAATCTATAATATTTTGCTTTAACTTGATGAATCATATCTGCAAGACTCTATTACTAAATAGGGTCACATTCTGAGGATGAATATGAATTTGAAGGGATCCATCCAAACCAACATAAATGTCTACAAGTTATCGTTAAGGATAGCTCATTAACAGACTTAACAAGCTTACAAACAAAGAACGATAAACTAAAATTTCTTTTACTAAGGCCAACACATGTAAAGTAATAGATTAGAAAAAAAAAGTCATGGAATAAATCCCAAAACAAATTGAACACTCTTTTAGAAGTAATAGCCATCACATTTTGCTGACATGAAAGAATGCTTATGAATCACTGTTTAGTATTTGATCTCCTGTGTCAAGGCTCTAAATTCACTTCCACTATAATCAAATCAAATAAATACATGTTATTCCATTGTATCCTAGTAACATACATTGCATTTTAAAAAAAATCACTCACTTACTGCCATTATGATATAAAAAAACACTGAAAGACAAAAACTAAAAAATCAGAAAAATCATCTTTCAGACAACAGGCTTTAGACGTGATTTTTATGATAAATGTACTTAATATTTTATATATATTTGATAAATGATGAGGTTTTGTTTATTTTACAAACTAAAGGGATTAAGTATTTTCTATTTGCATGGTAAAAGGCAAAAGGGATTGGAATACCAATCAAAGCATTGGCCAGAGCTTGGCTAGTCATCTACTTGAAGATTCAGGGCCTGAGTCACCAGTTCTGGTCTACAGTGGCATAAAGAATGACCTCTGTGCTTTTGGAATATGAGTCAAATCTTTCTTAATAAAATCCCAATGTCTATGTTAAAGATTAGCACTTTCTTACCATTCTACATTATGGAATCTCTGGAATGAAAAGAATAAGCTAATATTGCAAAGAGTTACAAATGTTCGACTCTGAATTGACTCTTCGTATGGACAAATTAACTGTAGGGGACATTTCGGGGACAATTAGAGGAAACTAAATGTGGACTTGAGTGTTTAGAAAATATAAAAGAACTATTGGTAATTTTAAATTGATATACACATAGTAAAATACTCAAACTTAACAGTGCATAGTGAAATAAAAAATTATTTTTGAGCAACATTTGAAGTTCTAAAAAACAAATTAGCAATCATTTATTGTGTCGGGGTGGGAGAGGCAATTTTCACTTTCTGCTTTATACACTTCTCTTTAAATTCTTTGCAACATACATGCAGTATACATATATTTAAAACTATCCCCTCAAAAAACACCCAGATAAATCCAGATTGAAATTAAAAAATAACCTACTTGGTGTGCCCTGGTGAAGTAGCACTTAGGTCAGCTACCTCCAAAGGAGAGAAATCTGCTTATATCCCAAGGAGCCAGGTTTGCATCCCAGGTTTACGGGGAACAACCAATGTTAACAGCTAATTAAGAAAAAAAAAAAAATACGCTTTTCCACCTCTCTTTCCCTAACTGCCTGCCTACTAGCTTTCATTCCTTCATTTCTGCCTGCATCTTTCCTTTAGAAGATAAATAAATAACTGGTTATGAAAGACAAAGACTGAAACTGTCCCAGTTAAGGGAGATGAAATCACCTTGACAACTAAATGCAATCTGTGAGTCTGGATTCCAATCTGAACCAGAAAAAAATTTTATTTTTCCTAAAAAGTAGGTTATCAGAATACTGGACAAAACATAAAATCTGTAAGTTAGAGGACATTATGGTATTGGAGTAAGTTCCTGATTTTGGTTCTTATACTCTAGTTACGTAGCAAGTGCCCTTGAAGAGGCATCCTGTCTACAACTTACTGTTTTATAAAGAAGCATTTTATTCCATTTTTATTTAGTTGTTCACATGGTTGTTTCCCCCTGAACCCGAGATTTGTACTCAGGGGTATGTAGTTTGGGCTTCTTCAGAGGTGACTGACCTAAGTACATCTCCACTGGGCCGCCTATAATTTACTCTTAAATGATTCAGAAGAAGAGAGATTGTGTGTGTGTGTGTGTGTGTGTGTTAGAGACAGAGATGATAAAGCAAATACAGTTAAATGTTAACAACTGAAGAATTTCGGTGAAATACACATGAGTTGTTTGTACTATTATTGCAAATTTCTGTAAAAGAAAGTTACCCAGTGACCCCTAGTGGAGTAGTGGTTTTATCAGCCACCTGTGCCTGAGTCCACACACATCCCAGGGACCTAGGTTCAAGACCGAGGACTGGGGAGAACAACCGAGATGAATGACAAAATAAAACTAAATGCTTCTTCCTTCTCTCTCTTCCTGCCTGCCTGCCTCTGCTTATCTTTATCCTGCTTACATTTTCCCTTTAAAAAAAAAAGAAAGAAATTTACTCCTCTAAATCCCTTCTTCCATTCAAAAGAGATTGAGAAGTTGCTTCCTCATCTGAAAGATAAAACTAAATAATTAACATTATTGTGGCATATTAGATATATTAGATAATAAATAAATCTCTTGGTTATGTGGTCATGTGATGACTAACTTATTAGACAATGTAGGGAAAGGGGTTAGCATGTTATAAGATAAAAGTTGAATAGTCAAATTCCAAAATGGTTGCGAATAGAATCTTCTCTCCCTAGTTTAAGTATAAATGAATTTTTGAGGGGTATAAAGAGCTCTTAGAACTGTTAAGAGGGGGAAAATCAAAACAAAAGATAAAAGCCTAGATTCAGAAACCAAAACCAACCTAACCAAACAACATGTTTTCCAAGACCCTGCTACTACTAGGAAGTCATAAACACAGCTGCTGTCTGCCTGTGCTGCTTCCGCTGTCATCCACACCAGCCAAAGGGTGACTCTTAGCCTGCCTCTCTCCATAGTCTTCACCCCAAATCACTGTTCATGTGAGTTCATCTAATTGGAGAAGACTATATGCTAGCTCAAAGGATGTTTGTAAATGTGGTTTTTATCTTATCTTTTGTTTGCAGTGCAGACAGCCATGCCGGGAGGTGGTGTGGTTGGAATAATTTG
Organism: Solenodon paradoxus; assembly: GCA_004363575.1. Taxonomy (NCBI): domain Eukaryota; kingdom Metazoa; phylum Chordata; class Mammalia; order Eulipotyphla; family Solenodontidae; genus Solenodon; species Solenodon paradoxus. The sequence continues at coordinate 356,547 of RJWH01001277.1, forward strand.
GAGAGTAAATATCTATAACGATCCACAGTGCAGCTGCTCAACCTCTGTACCCTCTCCTTATATTAAATTTCCAAACAACACAGTACCCACTTAACCTAAATCTCTCCCCCTTCCTCCTAAAAGGGAAATCCAAAGTCACGAGACTCACTGCATCCCACTATAAGGGATTTTTATTACTCTCTAGGTTAATCAAACACAGTCTTGATATCCTCAACCTATATAGACTAAATTAAAATGAAACCAAACCCAATAATGTATATATTAAAATAGTAGGAAAAATTACAGGGCAATATAAATAAAACCATGTTAATACATATAAAATACACACCTAACAGATGGATGTAATAGGTAACACAAATAGGCTGAATGTTTAGTGGCCAAAGATTAATAATAAAACACTTTGCCAAAGGCAAGATCCAAGTTAAATAATTATCATAATAGGACAGACTTCTGGAATATAAGAATAATTCTGAAATGCTATCAAACATTTAAATTGTTATTATAAATCTTAGTAACCTACTTAAAAGCTAACATCTTCAGCTCCTGAGTTGATCTCATGATCATACTCATACCATATTGCCCAGGAATACTTAATAAGCATTTGCTTTCAAATGAAGTTGGAAGAGTATCGAGACGTTTTTTCCCTAGCTCTGCCAGGGTATGTTAGTACTACAGTATAAGAGTTTCTTTCTTCCCTAATCATAACTGACTAAAGTAAAGAGTTATTTTCAATTCCTAGTGTTAAAGATCAGTAGATCATGGTAATGCAATTTCACTGAAGCAATCTCACAGGTCAAAGCTCTGTGCACTGCTTAGAAATGTTTTCTATATATTTTTTGTAATAGACTTAAGATTGTAATAGTGATTTGTGCTCTTCTATTTCTAATATTTTATCAGGCACTTTCATTCTCAATCACTTGAGAAAAATTTGCCCTTCCATCTTAAAGCTGGAATGTTTTCAGTTGGCAGTATGACTAGCAAGAACAAAAAATATTTTGATACTCCAGATTTTTCTACCCGAACTTCCTTCTTTTCTTCATACTTTTTCTCATATTTATTAGGCATGAATCACTAATGGTTGTCATGGTCCATATGATTTCGTGGGTGGTTTTCCTTGTAAAATTTTGAGATGGAAAGATTAGTATTTGACTTTAAAATTAAAATTTGCCCTCACGAAATGTGAAGAAATCGCTAATAAATTTTTTTTTTAATAAAAGGAAAACCATGGCCTAAACAACTAGATTTCAAAAAATCTATGGAAATACATTTCTTGCCATGATAACCCAGTTCATTGAGGAAAGGGAACATGAGAGAAATGGAGTAGAGACAACAAGAAGGTAACAAGGATGACTAGGGTGTAGTAGATGGTTAGATAGTCATTCATGTGGAACTAAATATTGGGAAACACTGAGGTACTAAGCCTGCATTTGAGATTAAGTCCTCCTCAAATTTGACCCCTGATCATCTTACTTACCTTGCCATTGGTTGACACTTCTGCATTTCCATTAGCATCATGAAGCAAGGATGCAAGTCATCAGATGGTAGTCTTCTGTGGGACTGGTCAAGGAGGGGCAAGGTGACTCTACAGCAGACTCCAGGGATATCCTGTTGGGGAAGGGAGTGGAATTAAAGGACTTTGCAGGGATGTGGTAACTGGGAAGGGAGATGAAACCAATGCTTCCCAAGAACACTTTTTCCTCTTGGATTTTCCTCCAAGCAGTCTTCCATATTCCCACTATAATATGGACCAGTCTCTCAAGCCACATGTAAGGTCGTCATTGTATGATTTTCAACAGCCTCTCTTCTATGTTGGGTCCCCTCTTACCTTATCTCATGAGTTTCCTCTTATTGATACAACTGAACAATTTTGGAGACTATCTTTTCATAGCTTCCTGAGAAAAGGTGCATGAGAGGTTACTTTTTAAGAATTATATGATGAAATGCTTTTTATCTCATCATCAAATCTCATAGATATTTGGCTATATTAAAATTATGTCCTTTCAGAATTTTGAAAGCAATTCTTCATTGTCTTCTAGTATGTTTCTAATATGGTTGGTGAAAGGACAGAGACGATTTTTTTTCTTGTGTTTTATTTGTGGCCTATTCACCATCCTCTTCCCGGGCCCAGAATATGTTAGAATTGACTTTTGATATGTACTTCTTAATATTTGTTTTCTTGGATAATATGAGAATATTAATAAAAATACTTAAAATTTTCTCTTAACTCTTTTTTAGATTGCTCTGTTAAGTCTCTTTCATTTCGGAGTCCTTAATCAAATATTTATTGATCTCAAACTGTCCATTCACGATGAAGAATAAGACATTAAAAATCTTATTTGCTTTCTGTTTCTGGTCATGATGGAATAACAGTGACCATATTAACTCTTGTACTTGAAACAAAACATAACAAAACATAGAAAAAATATATATAATAATGGCTTTCAGATATTCAATATCAGACATCACTGGCCAATGTTTACTGAAAACAGGAAAAGGACACAACATAGACCCAACAGATGTCCTAGTTTACTGTCTAACAAGGTTAGAGAATAAAAATTCAATACTAAAAAATCAATCATATTTATATATACTAGCTAAACTCAGAAAAAAACTATCATTTATAATCACATCACAAGTATGTAATACTTAGGAATAAACTTGCAAATGGATATGCAAGACCTATATTTTGAAAGCTTAAAATATTGGTGAAAGAAATTAAAGACATCAGTAAATGTGGACATACACTATGTACACTGATCAGAAGATAATATTTTTTGTTGGATTTGGTTCACTTGTTTGTTTGGTTTCTCTACATAACACTTATGAATGAAATCATATTCTGTCTCCCTCTCCTGACTTACTTCACTAAGCATAATTCCCTCTAAGTCCTTTCATATTGTTGCAAATAACAGAAACTTGTCTATTTTTACAGCTGGGTAGTATTCTATTGTGCACATATCATATATTCTCTATCCATTCTTATGTGAGTGGCCACTTAAGTTGCTACCAGCTCTTGGTTATTGTAAATATGCTGCAACAAACATGGGAGTGAATTTATCTCTTCAATTAGTGGTTTTGTATTTTTAAAGTAAATATCTAGGAGAGTTTTTTTTGAGGAAAGTTCACGCAGCTCTCCAATTTACACTGAACCAACAGTGCATAAGGGTTCTCTTTTCTGAATATCCTTGCTGACACTTGTTCCCAGTGTTTTGAATAATAGCTATTCTCACTGGTGTGAAATGATATCACTTTGCTATTTTGTTTATAACCTATCTTAAATTGAAAGCAAGTTAATCTTGATTTTAATCTTCATTCTAATAGTCCACATTATTATTCTCTTCACCCTTCTAATTTATGTTTTTAGTGCCTTGCTGCTTAGGTGGGGTTTCTTTTCATTTTATATAACTCTCTTTAATATTTCTTGCAAGGCTGGTTTAGTGATGGTAAATTCCTTTAACTTTTGTTTGTCTGGAAAGTTTTTTTTAATCACTCCTTCAGTAATAAGTTATACCTAGCCAGGTAGAGACTTAATGATTAGAAGTCCTTTTCTTTCAGCACTTTGAATTTATCGTGCCATTCCCTTTTGTCCTCTAATGTTCCTTCTAAGAAGTTCACAACTAGTCTTATGAGGAGGTTTGGCAGGGGTTTCCCTTTTATGTGACTCTTTTTTCTCTATCTCTTTTTAAGATTTTCTCTTTATCTTTGATTTTTGCCATTTTAATTACAATGTGTTTGGGTGTGTGCATGTGTGTGTGTTCTGTTTGGAAATCTTTGTGCTTCCTGCATCTAGATATCTGTTTCTTTCTCCAGGTTAAGGAAGTTCTCAGTGTTACTTCTTCTGTTAAGTTTTCTGCACCTTTAGCTCTCTCTTCTTCTGAAACCCCTATGATAAAAATGTTATTCCTCTTGATGTTATCCCATGAGTTTCTACTTATGTTATCTTGATTTTTTTTTTTTTTTTCATTCTTTCTTCTCATTGCTGGTCTGTTGGGTGCTTTCCACTGTCCTATTTTCCAGTTCACTGATTTGATAGGATGCTACTTCAAATCTACTGTTGATCTCTCTCTATTGTCTTATAGGTCAGTAGTTGTGTTCTTAACTCTGAGTTCTTTTTGGAATCTTCTCATACTTCATCTATCTGTACTATTTGTATTATTTTTTTTATACATTGTTCTCATAATTTAAGTGAGCATCATTTAAACTGTTGATTTGAAACCCTCTATAGGTAGTTTCATTATTCTGTTGCATTAGAATTTTTCTCAGGAGTTTTGTCTTCATCCACATTTGGGGTAAATTTCTCTGTCTCTATTTTATTTGATAGGTACTCTGTGTTTATTTCTATGGATCAGGCTAAAGGGCTTTGTTTTCCTGTCATGATGTTATGATCATATGTTAAGATTTCAAGTTGAAGAGTGTAGTCTTATGGGTAGGATCTCTATCTGCTGGGACCTGGGGGTTTTAGACTGAAAATGGACAGGGCATTCAGTCACAGCCTCAGGAGGGAGAGGGGCAACTTCTCTTGCAAACCACTAGAATTTCTTTTGTGGTCCTCCGTGAGAGACCTGCTGCAGCATTTTACAAAATGCTCCACAAAATGCTCTTTGCATGAAAATACTCAAGACTGTGTTGGGGTTACAAGCCCTGGATGCCTGCTACTATTCTAGGCGAGTGGTGCCCTTGCAGTGAGGAGAGCCATAACTGTAAGAACAAACTGTCAGACACTGCAACTATGTGGATGGCAGGTTGGGGAGTTTGCCTCCCAACCCTATTTCAACATGACATGCTCCAGTGTGGTACCACTGAGACAAATGACAGCCTGAGGAAGATGACCAGCAGGGCCTCTATTCACTCTACAGCTATTAATTCTTTTTATAATACCCATTGAAGTTTTTGTTTCAACAAACAGAAATCCTTCAGTTAGGTCTGTGCACACTTTATCTTTCTGCTCTCCTTGCTCTCTATCCTGTGTTCTCAGCTCCCCATTATCCTATTGTACTGCAAAGGAAAGTTCCTTTGTTTTCCAAATCAAGATGTCTTAGCTTTCCTCTCAGGTGCAGTTCTCTGGCTCTGGATACCCAGTGTGAGAGCAAGCTCCTCAGTCCCTGGGATAAGCTATATATTACTGGTGTCCCTTTAGACCAAGTGTTATAATGCCTAGGCAGCATTCCTAACTTTTCCTACCATTTCTGATATTTTTCTATCACCTTTCCTTATGGAGATGACCGATCTCCACTCCTCAGTTCTCTTTTGAGGGCCATAGTTTATATCTAGATGTGGTTTTATGTGTTTATGGGGAGCTCATTATCTTGCTAGCCTGTCATATTCAGTGGATTCCTAGAAGACAATATTTTCAAGAAGGCAATTCCTTCTAAGTTTATCTATATAATCAGTGTAATCTCAATAAAAATCTTGGCAGATTTGTTGCAGAAATTGACAAACTATATCTAAAATTCATATGGAAGTGCAATAGGTCTAGAATAACAACAAGAACAAAGTTAGAAGACTATGGTACCTGATCCCAAGTCTTATAATAAACTATGTTACTAAAACAATGACATATCAGAGAAAATATACATAAATATAGAGATATGAAACTATGTAACACATACGGCCAATTGATTTTTTGACAAAGGTGTTAAAGCAATTCAATGGGAAATAGATAATTTTTATTAAATGATCCTGGAACAAACTGGATTATCCTCTGCAGGGATGGGAGAGAAGAACTTCCACCTTTACCTAACACCATAAATATAAATTGACTGAAAGTTAATCACATACCTAATGCAAGAATTAAAATGACAAAGCTTGAGAAACTCTTAATAATCTGCATAGGCAATGATTTCTTATAATTAAAGTCTGAATTATAAGAGAAAATTTTGTTAAATTGAACTTCATCAAAAGTCATTGCTTTGCTCTTCCAAGACACTGTTAAGAAAATGAAAAAGCAAACTACAGCCTGAAAGATAATATTCAGCAAACACATTTTTGATGAAGAATTTGTATCTAGAATATACCAAGCACACCTACAACTCTATAATACAAGACAAATAGCCCGATAAATAATGGACGAAATATTTGAACAGACCTTTCTTTCTTTCTTTTTTTTTTTTTTTAAGGAAAGGTATAGGCAGGAATGAATGCAAGTAGGCATTGAGGCAAGAAGAGAGAGGAAGAAGAAACATTCACTTACTCTACTAAGTTCTTCATCTTTGTTGTTGCCCCCAGCCCTGGGTCTCAAACCTGGGTCTTTGAGATGTATGTAGACTATGTTTGGTGGCTGTATCAGCTAGATCACTAAGGTGCACCTGAGCAGAACTTCCAGAACTTTCATAATATTTGTATATGTATATGGATGACAAATAAGTACATGAAAGGATGTTTAACATTATTGATCTTTAGGAAAATGTGAATTAAAAACACAAGGAAATACAATTACATACCCACTTATTGGTTCCAAGTACAAAGACAGATCATACCAAATATTGCAAAGATGTAGAGCAATTCAGACTTGCAAATGATGTTATTAGGAACATAAAATGAAACAATCACTTTAGAGAACATTCTGACAGTTTCTTTAAAAATTAGACATTCATATTCTACATGACCCAGCCATTCCAATCCTAGATATTTACTCAGACAAATGAAGCATTTGTTTACACGAAGACTTGTACATAAGTGTTCATAGTACTATATTTCTAATATCCTAATTGTCTATCAGTTGGTGAGTGGATAATTAAATTGTGTTAGATCCATATTATGGGATACCACTCAGCAGCAAGGGAGAGCAAATTACTCATGTAGGCAATAACATGATGAATCTCAAGATAATTATAATGGTGAAAGAAATGAGGCAAAAATCACTACATACTGTGTGAGTTCCTTTATATAAAGTCTAGAAAGTATAAATCAATCTGTAGGAACAAATAGCAGATGAGTGTTGACCTAGCATTGGGGTGGAGTCAAGGAGGCCCAGATCACAAAAAAATTTTTAAAATATTTGAGAATGATCAAAATGTTCATTATACTGATAGTGGTATTAGTTTTATAAGTGCACACATATGAAAACACTAATTAAAGTGTACATTTAAATGTGTGAAATTTATTGTATATTAATTAGATCTTAATAAATATTAACATAAAGAAAAAATTGTTTGGGCTTTGTGTGTACAGGTTGATCCAAAAGATTCACTGTATTTAACTATCTTTACAGTTTTCCCTACTTGTTATTATCTGTACTTTTCTTAATTCCAAGTATATTAATATTTCAATACTTCATGTTTTTAAAATATTCATCAGCCACTTACACAGTTAATAGATCAAAGTCATAATTTTACAAATGAGTTTTCCTCAAGCATTCAAACATTAATGCAAATTTAGTCAATTAAATGCTTTACAAGTCGAATGCTTTAGATTCCTTTAAATGCAATAATTACTCTAAAGAGAGTAAAATATTTATATAATATTTAAATGATTATAAAAGTTAACAGAATGTTTGTATCAATCAGAACAAATACCAAGACTGTGGATTTAAACGTATTTTTTCACCTATCTATTTTGTTTATCCTTCTCCATACCTATGATCTAATTTCATTTTTCATCCCAGATGCATGGTTTTTTAATTTTCCAGAGAAACCATGTTTCTTCTCAGACGGGTCAAGATTGTAGATTCAGATTGACCACTGACAACTCAAAACTGGGAACATGATGACTGGGAGACTTTCCCAGAATTACTTTCTTCAGTTTATCACCCCATTAGTGAGTCCCTACTCATAAGTCTTTACATAAGGAGTTGTATAATTTGTTTTCATCCTGACTGAATGGAAGGGTCTGATTTCTTTATCCCTTGTCTTTCTTTGGAAGTTCTTGTCCTAAACATCTTCTCTAAAACACAATCTAAACCTATTTTACAACCATTTGTTTTGAAACAGGGTTTGATCTGATTTGCTTACCTCTTAAGCCTTTGGCCATGCTGTTTCACTAAAACACAGAAGTGAAAAGTAGAATGGTAGTGTCCAGGCTCTGGGAGAGGGTGGCAATGGTGAGTTCTTGTTTAACAGGTAAAGAGTTCGAGTTAGGCAGGATGAAAAGGTTCTAGAGATCTGATAGACACTTAAAAATTTGCCAAGTGGGTAGATTTAAAAATTTTTTATGGGGTGTGTGATTCAAAAATATAAATACTAAAAGAAGGAAAAGGGGACAGGGGTGGGCAAATTGGGTTAAAAATTCAGTTGTATGGTGAAGAAAGAACTGGACCGATAGTAGCAAACTTGTGTACTTATATATCTGTATTATAAACAGATGTGAATTTACAATGATGGGCATCTTAAACCTATATAATGTTATGACACAATGTTCCTTCAATAAAATAATGAATATATGTATAGAAAGTAAAAAAAAATAATAATAAAACCACAACTTTCTCTTTTTCTCTTTCATTAACAGTTAAAACATAAGATGACAGCACCTGGCAATATTGGGAGGTTTGTTCTCTGAAGATTCCCTTTTCTTCCAGGGTGGGAGCCTTCTGACTCCTGCTTGCATGGTATTCACAGCCACTGGTACCTGGAAGCAGGACAGTCTTCTTGAGGTGCCACAATTCCACGTGCAAGTTTTCCCTGGATCCCCCTCTTTTTTGGTCTGGAAGTCTCTGAATCCCCCTCCTATCTTCTGTTGTTCCCAGTGTCCTCTAATCCAGAGCCTCTCCCTTCTAGTTTCTCTAGAAGTAGTTTCTGTCTCCATAAGGAAGCGAGGAGGTGAGGTTGAGTGCCGGCAGGATGGGTGGAGGAGACTGTTTACAGAGTCACCCACCTGGTTTGATAACAAGTTTTAAACAAACGGCAAGGGGTTCAGCCTGCTCTTTCTCCCTTCTACAGGGCCTGATACCTCTTAGACAAATCACACACCTCTTCTAGATCTATGTCAGAGTCCTACTCAATATCAGGTACCCCCTTATTTCTTACAAACAGACATTAATTAATTTTAAGATGACTAGGTGCCCGGCCTCAGGTGAGGTACTTACTCTCCAGCCTCCCTTGTAGCTGAGAGATACTACACATAAGCACTTCTAACACAGACAGATGTCTGCTAGAAAGACTTAGAAGAGTGCTTGCTTTCCAAATAAAAAGGGACCTTGTGACTTCCATGAAGCTTTCCTTTTTACCCACTCTTTCTTTAATGCAGATACCATTTCTGGAGCTACAAGGACCAACTCGTGAACAGGAGGCAAACAAAAGGCAACAAGCTAAGTATTGCCAAGCATGAGGTTGGGGTCTAGCATAGGTGAATAGATGATTGGGGTGACAAACTAAAGAGAGTCATTCTGGAAAAGCCTCCCAGGCAACCACTCTTCTCTGCGCCTCTTGTGATTGACAAAATCGAACTCTTAAATAATGAAGCCTCTGCTTTTTATATATTCCATATATTTTATTACTTATAGTTGAATACATTCCCCAACTGATGCAGAAATCTCTTCTCCGGGTACTTAGATTGTATCTTTCTCCATGCTGCTGAGTCAGTTTCCACTCTTCCATTCATTTTCTAGCTTCCAAAATAGGGTGTAACTCCTCTTTGTCTCCTCCACTATTTCCTTGTCCTTTTTTGCCTCCTACATGTGACATTCTTTTAGTGGGAATTTGGGGGAAGAAGTAGATAATATGTCTACTTAGTGTTTAACTGGAAATCCTACTCTAAGTCCCCTGCTCCTTATCTTCCTCACTCTTCCTCAGTTTAAGAACTCTAAATTGCAAATCTCGTTTTTTCTTTCAAAGGAAAGGTGCAGGCAGAAATGAAGGTGAGTAGAGACAGGCAGTAAGCAGAAAGGCAGGCAAGCAGTGAAATGAGAAAGAAGCACTTTATTTTATTTAGCTGTTCACTGAGGACGTTGGAATGTATGTGGACTTTACCCAACTACTATTCCATCAGGGCGCATCTGAATGCAATCTTATTATGCAATTTTACTTCAATGAAATTTTAAAAAGAGAGTATGCCCTGATCCTCAGGTAGCTGAGATGCTGGTGTACAGACCATGTAAAGCCCAAGGATCTGGGTTTGAGACCTGGGTCTGGGGTGAAAAATCAAAATAAAACAAAAAAATGTTTCTTCCTCTTCTCTTCCTCTTCTCTCTTGCTTTCATTTCTGACTGTCTTCCTTCCTCTCTTTAAAAAAAAAGTGTAAAAAGAAAAAAGGGAAGAAAAGGACCTTAAGTAATTAGAAAATGTACTGAAAAAAAAAAAACAATGATAATTTGCATATTGCACTAGATGGCTAGATTTAAAGAAAGCCTACAGAAAAAGATACATATGCAATATAATAACAGAAATGTTATGTGGCTATAGATTATGAACAGATATTGTTCTTTGTTTTTGCTGTTTACTGTTTCCTGCTAAGTGTATGTGCTACCAGAGGTAATATGATGTGTAAAATTAAAGCAACCATTTTCTGGCAAAATAAATTACGAATCCCACCATGGTACTCATGTGCTTAATTCTATTTGTTTTTGGCACGTAAGAGTAAGAGTGAATTTCCTCAAGCCTTGAAAGAGGTAAACTACACATGGCATTGATGTGATTAATTATTTATTCCAAGATCCTAATATATTGCTCAGAGAGGAAGAGTGAGTTCATCATGCCCCCACCATTCCCACCTGGGGAAAATCACAGGTGCAAAAGGCTACCAGCGCGAAGAGACATGTGTTGTATGTCTCACAATGAAAAGGTCATTGAGAATCACAGTTTAAAAAGACTTGTGCAAAATGGGAGAGTTGTTGAGCCACAGAGAGGGAACAATACGAGTGAAACATGAAGTCGGTAATGAGCTTGTTATTTCTGCCTGACATAAAGCAGTGGACAGAGTGAGGCTCCTTGTTCCGGAAGCATGAGGGATAAAAGTGATCGTTATGTCTACAGTGATGTGCTACCCATAGACAGAATTCACAAATCCACCCCTTCAGAGACTGCCTGAGCTGCACAGAATGGTCATGTCCCTTCCTAGGGCAGCCCACACCTAATAATTGATTGGTGGAGGGTTATAACAAATTGCCGTAGACTGCGACTAAAACAACAGAGATTTCTTTTCCTGGAAGTTCTAAATCAGGTTTCCAATCGGGGTGGGTTCTTGGTTAGGGTCCTTCTCCTGACTTGCATATGTCGGCCTTCCTAATGTGAGGAGAGAGTTGTGCCTTTTTCTTCTTCTTATAATGACAAACTAATTTCATCCTGGGGCCCCATGAGGGGGCATGTGGCATCATGACCACATCTGAACTTAATCATGGTTCAAAGGCCTCAACTCCAAATACCCTCACATTAAAGGGGTCTAGGACTTCAACATAAAAATTTGGGGAAGACATAAACATTCAGTTCTATTTGGGACAAACCTGAAGTTCCCTTCTAGCTCAGAGATCGCCATTGGGTTGGCTAAGGCTGCTGTAGACCTGCATCCATTCGCAACTTAAGTTCTTCGTTTACTCATCCTGCTTCTTTCCAGGGATGATGAGCCTGAGAGATCCTCAAAAAACATGCCAGTGGTTAAACTCCTAAAGCTGTCCAGAGGATCATTCCCTAGAATGGTAACTTCCACCTGCTTTGCAATTTACAAGTAGCTTTTGACCACATATTTTTGTTATCTTCTTTCATTCTCATGAAGTGTTGCGAGGTATCATTTCTTTTTCTGCTTTAAGTGAAGGAAACTGGGGGGAGGGGAAGCGGAGGTGGGTGTCACAGAGGGTACCTGCCAGGGCCAGATATGTAACTGGTTAGAAAAAAGGCTGGAATTTAATCACAGTCTCATGACTCTCAGCAACTCTTTAAAACAAAAACAAAAAACAAAGAAATAAATGACAAAACAGGTCTGTGCTACAAATCCAGCCAGAGATTTTACTACCCAGAGTCTAACCATTCACGCCTCTGTTTTCTATAACAAAGCTGCACTGTCATTTCTAGGAGTGTACTCATTTAGATGCCAACATAGTCACAAGTTACACTTCAAGGCTAGAGGCACTCAAAACATTAAGGAGACCAGTGGAATCTTAAAACGTTGGCTGCCCTAATGAGTTTTCAGGTTTTCTCTCTGGGAAAGTAACAGGTGAACCTGCTGTAATTCTTTCCTATAATACAGCACCTAGGACACAGAGATACCAACAGTCTCCTTAGCAACCACCCAAAATCGAGTTGCTAGAAGATGAAATCCTGTTCTCTATTCATGCTGCAGATCACATGGGGTCAGATACTGTTTATCTCTCTAGCAGAAACCACAAGTGACTGGGATTTTAATTGCATCCTTAAGATCAGTAAGAAAAGAGTCAACAGGAGAAATGAAAGCAGTAACTAATGAGCATGTAGTGAACATAAAACATTCAGCTAGCTTCTTTGAAGCATGGACTTTTGTAAAATGTGCTTTAGAAGAGATTTCTCTCTCTCTCTCTCTCTCTCTCTCTCTCTCTCTCTCTCTCTCTCTCTCTCTCACACACACACACACACACTCACACACACACGCACACACAGAGTCTTTAGGGTTTTAAACACTTCATTATCATTCTAAACTCACAAAACGGAGCTTGTTATGTGAACGTTTGGTCTGGGAGGATTTTTCAGTTATCTAGCCATTTGACCATTATATGTTTGCTTCATCGAGCATTGCTTTTAACAATCTTGCCTCTCAAAGGCCATGATATTGAGCAGTCCTAAAATCAAACAGAAACTAAAGCATATAAACCAATGTTTTCCCTATTCATTAAAATAGCTTTGTTAAGGTGATTAACTGGTCACATAACCAACAGCTGAGTACTTGACAGATGGGGGTCTAAAGTACATTTTCTATTGTCTTTCTGAGCTCTGTTTTATTTATTTATTTTAAAAGTATTCATTGATATGTTCTTGATATTAATGCATCAGATGCTCTTTAAGACAGAGCATAATCAGTTTAACAAAATGTCTCTACCAACAAATCATCTTAATCGTATTGTTTGATTACAGTCCTGTAAACGTACGGGACTAGAGATTTGATAACAGACTAGCACCCTGTTTTTCATATGCATAAAATGAATAATACTATTTGCTATGATAAATAAAAACAATGATTTTATAAAATTGACAAAGTATCTTACAAATCACTTCTATCCTTCAAACTCTAAAAAGAATCACTTTGGAAATCTGACCTCTGAGGGAAAGGAAATGATATTTTGAAATAATAGCTTTAGCCTTTTCTTTAGTGATTGCCAAGGGAAGGAGCTGGACCAAAGGCAGGTGGCCTGAGGAATCTGAACCTGCTGAACTGGAACAGACGTTAGTCCCAGTGGTATTATATTTCTCTCTTCTGTCTTACTTTCTCATTTTCTTTATATTATTCTCTTCCCCATGTTCTTTTTTCCTGTCTAAGTGCCTATTAATGGAATTTAAAAGATAATAAGTTTCTGAGGCCCTGACTGATGGGCAATAGCAGCAAGTCTCAACTTTATTATTACAGATGAACCTCTGTTCTTTTTTCTAGATGTTCTATGGTATATCATTAGACGTACAATTTTGGAAGACACAGCAGTGGATGTCTGACATGCTGTCAGAATCTCATTGTTTCCAAAGCACTATGAAACTTCCCCATGATTTGTGGGGCAAATCAGAGAACCTTAGAATCCTGATGGAGGCAATTTCTAGCAAGCTGTCAGCGGCAGCAGTGGGTGCTTTAATATATATGCACACACTTCTACTCCAATTGTAGGCAAGTAGGATGCTGATCTCGAGGGAATTTTCCCCTTTCGTGGACTCCTATCTTCCTATGCAAGGTTGCATGATATTATAACCACTATCAAGTCATAATAGGTGAAAAGTTAGAGAAAAATAATTCTACTTGTCAAGAAATTGGATTTTAAAATATAAAATTGTAGAGCTGGAAGGAAATGGAAATTTTCACATTTGCCTTGTTCACTGCTCAATACCCAGTGAAATGAATAATCAAGGAATATGTATTGAATAAATGCATGTACGAATTAACCACCCGCACCCCCATTGTACTGATGGGAATCTGAAGTCAGAGGATAAACGACACACCTTCAGTTTCACATAAAGTAGAGAAGCCAGGATTCTAAACCAGGCTTCCCAAACTTTCATATGCATATGAATCACCTGATGATGTTAAAATGTAGATTTTGATTCACTAGAACTCTAAATTATTCATTTTTAATTAATCTCTGAAGTGATGTGATACTGTTAGCCCACAGATAACACTTTGAATAGCAAAGTTCTATACCACTCATTTCAAACTTTCCATGAGTAATATTAATTTTTAAACATGCACAACTGAATTTTCCTGTATTAGGAGCTGTTTTTTCTACATTAGAGTATTTTTAATTATATCGTATTATAATTGGCCTTGTTGCATGAAAAATGAGTATCCTAAATAAGCTGACTTATCTAGTTGCTACGAGTCATAGTTGAAAAAGAGTTTTTAATTGACTTCCATTTATTAAATTAGCATTTCTTTCATATGTAAGAAAACTTTGACTAATTCGGGTCTCTCTGGGTAGATACTCCTAAAAGAGGCACATTTATATTCCTAGATGCTATCCTATTTGCTTCCTAAATGTTAAGAAGATATTTTGAAGGAGTATGGGGAGTTGTTTCTACCAATACCAGTAGTCCACACATTGAAAGACATTATCTATTACAGTTTTCTTCTGCTTTATATTGGGGATTCAAAGGGGATTCAAAGACTAGAAGGCTGAAACTATCTGAAGGTTTGACTGAGGCCACAAGAGATGTTTCCAGAGGGGCTCACTCATATAGCTAGCTACATGGTTCTGGCAAGTTGGCCTAATTGTCCATGAACAGCTCTACACAAGGTTTGCTGGAATGTCAATATGGTGGGCATCCCCATCTGACTGAATTGACAGGGACAAACACAGATCCTTCTTTTTTGCCTAAGTTGTTGACATGATATTGTAACTACTGTCAAGTCATCATAGGTGAAAAGTTAGAGAAAAATAATTCTACTTGTCAAGGAATTGGATTTTGTTCTTTGTCTCATGATTGATTAGTTAAGATTAGAACATTTTGTCCCTTTGAAACCAGTTCATCATAAAGAAAAAGGCTTTATCTAAAGACTGAGTCTTCCTGATTTTCAAAAGACCCCTGCAAATCACCCCATCTGTTATTTTTCATCCCTCTTTATAAAAATGTAAGATAAATCTGCCCTCCTGAGAAACTCTGATCCAGGGGTACTAGCCTTCATATTTTGAAGGAAGGCATATCAAAGAATTGGGTTATATTTTAAACTCACATCAGATTCAGTCAATGGTAGGAGTGGGAGTTGCCCAAGAAGACAGGCTATGACTCACATCCAATAGTAGTTTGTTCTGGCATTTTTCTCAACATAATTTTAGAGTTTTCATTTTTTCTGACCTAGTGGAATTTAAATAATACATAGAAGATTCATCTAAATTCAGGTGCAGCATCCATAGCCGGTGCAACAATTTGCTTTGTCTGCCTCTTCACCTAAGAGGATATGGTTAAATCTCTCTGTATGCGAAGAGAAACCTTAGCTTTTGTCTCTCTACTACCTGCTGACCCCACCACAATAACAAATACAGAAAATCAGGATTGTTAGATGCTCTTTGTAAATCATCAGTGATCCACACTTTATGCTGGGGGGTTGGGGGGGCGGGGAAGGAGAGGATGAGAAAGATGTTTTAGTTACAGAGGGAAGAGATTCTTGGAATGAAGCCTCACACGGTTAACCAAGATAATGAATAGCTGGGTTTAAAGATTCACCATAATTATTTCATTTAGAGGATGTTAGGATAAAAGAAAAAAATCTATTGAAAACAAATTTGCATTAGGGTTACATTAAAAATGCTCAATTATAACTCTTGTAAGACTCATGGAGAATTCTTCATCTGAGTTCTTAGTGGCTATTGGATTCCTGATTTAGAAAGAGGATGTTTGACCCCAGGGAAAGCAATTAATATCCTTTTCACAGCAAAGTATTCATTGCTCAAGGTCTCTGAAGGCTGGAAGGAATTGTAAAAGAATCAATATAATAAAATCATTTTAAAATGAATTTATTTAATACTCTTTGATTCCAGGAAATAGTCACATTCTGATTATCTTATTAACGAGGGATACATAGGAACAAAAGAATATAAAATGATAAGTAACTGCTAAGGGCTTTCTTTCCTGTCATAGTTGAAGCTGAGTCTTGAAGTCAGAAAAATCAATGGCAATGGAGCAGAAATATCATTAACTACTATCTCCTCTCTGGAGTCATTCCATCTTGATCACTTCTGTCCTCTCAAGTTCAGCTTGAGTTTACAGATCCTAAGGTGGTGCAGAGATTGTAAACACAGAATAATAACAGAGCAAAAACATGTGACTCAGCCCAGGTTATCCCCTTTTAGTTACCATCCATTAAGTTGCCATTGTCCACAGAACTGAATTTGTGTATAAACAATGGTTATCTGGCACAAGATTCTCTTATTTTAGCAATTATAGAAGAAATTCAGCACCTTTTTTTCTGGATGCTTGACAAGTAAATGCTACAGAAATCCATCATATCCAAAAATAAAAACACAAGTTATCAACCAGTTACAAATTTGGGACCTCCAATTTTAATGGGTTAAGAAGGCTTGTCTTGATGGTAACTAAAGGATGTTTTAAAGCAAAAAAGACTATAGTAAAGAGGATGTGAGCCTAGGAATCAGAGTATTACGCATGGCTCAAGAACTGAGTTCCCTGGGTACTGTTCCAGTGTCTGGCATGTAGTTTTGAATCCAAGTATTTATTGACCAACTACCCAGTCTTCTCATGATGAAAACCTTGCACTGTCTTCTCTCTGATTTGTGCCAGAATGAAATTTCTATATTCTATCTCATGGGGACAATGTTGGGAAAATTCCCCCCCAAAGAAGGAAAGATAGAACTCGAATGTAACAGTTTCATAACCACAAATTAAATTCTTGGGCTACATAATCATCGATAACTGTCAAAATCACAAAAAGAAAGCCAAGTGCAAGATCGGTAGATACAGATATAGATACAGATATAGATATAGATATAGATAGATATGGATATATAAATACAGATTTATAAAGAGAGAGAACGGTATAGATGCACAGAACATGCCGGATGTGAAGAAATGGTCTTCCCCTCCACAAAATGAAACCTGACTCTCATCATGCCTTGAGATCTATTAATCTGTAAGAAATAAAAGGGAAGGAGAAATAGCATAAATGACACTCAGGGCATGCAATCAGTAAAATTTAGAATGTAGAAAACCTTACAGTACAACTGTGTAGGGTTTGTGAACCTAATTCCAATGTGTGTTAAGGCTTCCTCACACCAACAATTCTCAGATATGAACAAGGAGTTTGAGAATTCAACTCCAATTGTTACCAGTACCATCTAGATTCTTCTTCTCATTTGACTAATAAAGAGTGAGGGCCAAAACTAGAAGCAGGTAAAGAAATTTATTCTTTGGCCAAAGAGGGAGAGGGTAACTCCTGCTCAAAATGGTTCTCCATCCCTCACCTTGTGGGAACTAGGTTTTGTGCTTTTTTTGCAAAGGAAAGGGAAGAAAACTGAGGTGTTTAGGTCTTTGATCTATGCAGACTTCCAAGGAAAAAGAGGTGGAGTGTTCCAGGAACAGGAGCCATGCCTATTCCCAGTCCTAATTTGGTCCATCCAGAGCTGTCATGGTTGGGGATTTAATGTGTCCTTCTTGACCTTTGTCCTCCCCACTTGCATCTTGTCTGGCTAGTTCTGTAGTTCTCTGTGAGCCTCATTATATTCTCATCTAAGGTGGTGAATTCCCTTGTCCTCTGTAATCTACCAGTTATGCAGTTCTGGTGATTCCTAAAATGAGCAGTGGAGTCACATGTTAACTTGAGTTTAACAATTCTGAGGAAACAGCTAAGCACCAGGTGACAAGTTCTGACAGTCTCTACTCAGAGATGGCATCAGATCTCATAGGCTTAGGACTCAGTCTCCCAAGACTGCCCTCTCATTCAGACACCACTTGCAATACCAGGTGTGCTTCTAACTAGCAAGCAACAGATTGGAGGTGCCCACAAAATCCTGAGGATCAGACTTCAGGTAACAGTCGCATTCAAGTTCCTATTAGTAACTATGCTTTTGACTGCCTGTAAACCAGAACACCCTCTTCATGGTCAATTTATTTATTAGAACAGCACACAGAACTCAGAAAACTCATTTACTCACTAGATCCTCCATTTATTACAAAGGCTATAACTCAGTCAGAAGGAAGAGATGCATAGGCTAAAGCGATAGAAGCTATGGCAGGTAGGAGGGTGGTTGCTGGGGACCTTGTGGGTACTTTGACTCCTGGTAATGGAAATTACCAGAAGCCAGACAAAAACCTTAGACAAAAAGTTTTATTGGAGGCTCACATTAGGGACTCAGCAAAAGGAATAGAGTCTAATGCTGCTTCTTTGGGAAAGCAAGAGGGAGGTGGGCAGGAGACCATGCATCAGGATAGTCAGTCATCAGGATAGAGTCCAGGACAGCTGTCTTCGAGCTGCCACAGGTGGAAGCTTTTAAACAATTCCTTAGTCACTTGAGGGCCCATAAGAGGGGAAGCTTTCTATATGGCCAGCAATTGATGGTGACAGTGACCTGGAGTCTCAAGAGATGCACTTGTTTTCCGAGACTTTGTTTTTGTTCGCAGTATGCCCAGGAAAAAAGCCGCAGATGCGGATTACCCATAATATCCTCTTGCCCCACCTTTTATCTGACCTGGCATAGTACAGATTCAAAGCTGCCAGGGGTCTCTTAAGAGGGAGGTTTTCAAGATTAGGCCATAGGATTTTGATAAGATTCCTGGCCTGAGTTGTAGGCATCTGCAGCTTGCCCTAGATTGTTTGAAGGCCAAGAGCTCCCAGTGTTTCTTTAATAATGAATCTTTATGACTGGGAAGAACTGGGAAGGGCTACCTGAAGATAGCCTGAAGTTAGAGTTGTGTTATTTTTTGCAGCCACATATTTCTCACTCATTTTGTCTTCCCTTGACAATTTAATTTTCTTAATTAAGTTAGGGAATGGTAATTAGTTGCTATACAAGTCTACCGGAGACAGGAAAGTAAGGTGATTAGAGCAGAGGCACTATTAGTAAGGTGATTAATAATTCCCCGAAGCTGATGGTCCTAACAAAGGAAGAGGAGTCTTTTGCTTCTGGTTCTTATTCTGCCTGTCTCAACGGTATGGAGAAAAGGGGCAGAGTTTCCATAACCTTATAGGTATACCATTCTCCCAAAATCTCTACATGTTTATCAACCCAGAAGCTCTTCAAAGGCCACTCCTTTTGAGTTTTTATGGAAACTTCATTACATAGACATATTTTATTTATTTATAGGCCATTGGCAACTGAAGCCATTCAGTCTCTTTTGTCTCCTGGAAGGTCTGGGGGTGATACTGGAAGGCCTAACCCTCTAATCATATGGTTGGTTCTCCAGGTAATGGGCCCTCATCCTTAGCTGCGTCCATAAGCCAGGTCATTAGCAGAATAAGAGATACCTGTATCACTTTCAACACAAAGGAAATTGCAAATTTTTCAGAAGCTGTGAGCCAGGAACTGTGAATGAAGACCAGGTATGAGTGAGGAATATTGATTTTGGTTACTTGGATGATCAAATATATATTTATCAGTCACAATATTATAATGACTAATTTAGTTTCATTTTTGTTTGTTCAACAATGTTAAGGAGAGAGACATCTCAAACGATCACAATGTATGGATCTTATTTGGATCTCAGTCCAAACCATTATTTTTGCCTCTTATTTTATTTTATTCTATTTTTTTTTCTTCAAGGAAAGGAGAAGGCAGGAGTGAAGGCCAACAGAAGCAAGCAGGAAGAGAGAGGAGGAAGAAGCACTCTATTTCTTTTCGTTGTTCATCTTGGTTGCTCCCGCTGGCTCCAGAACATGAACCCAGGGTCTTGGGGTGTATGTGGACCGTGCCCAATCCCTACTCCACCAGGTTGTGCCAAATCTTATTTTATTCAAAAAGTATATTCACACTGTTGTGCAACCATCACCATTAACCATCTCCAGAACGCTTTCGTTCTGCAAAACTGAAATTCTGTACTCATTTAACAATAACTCTCATATTCCCTCCCCCAAACCCTGCAATAACTATTTTCCTACCATGTTTTTATGAAATTGACTACTCTAGGTACTTCATATAAATGGAATTACACATATTTATTTTTGTGACTGGCTTTTTTCACTTAGCATAAAGCCCTAAAGGGTCATCCATATATCAGATTTCCCTCCTTTTAATATTGAATAATATTTTGTTGTGTATTTACACCACATTTTGTTAATCCATTCATTTGTCCATGGACACTTGAATTGCTTTCACCTTTTGACTATAGTAAATAATGCTGTTATAACAAAGATATAAAGCTCTGATCAAAGTGATGTGTAATCCTTTTCCCCATCCTCTCTTCCTGCTGGTTGGAAAATACAGACATTATAAGAACAACATGCCAGAGAAGGTGAAACATTAAGACAGAAGGATCCGAGGCTCTCAAGAACATCCTGGAGTAGATTCATTAACTCAATGATTTACACGAGAGAAAAATAACAGAGCCAAGGTCAAAGATATGGCAAGAATTCTACTTAGAGAAAGGAAATTGATACTGAAATATTTTCAAATTTACCCATTGATGGGGGAGGAATGAGTTTGCTTTTGCTAATATTTTCATCTAATCCTGTCCCCATGTTTTAGTATCTAGGCCAGAATTCTGATCCATCAAGAAAGTCTCTACCTTTTGCTCTTAGTAGGAATGTGGACACAATCCCTCATTGGTATTCAGTATATACGGCTTTTCTGGCTTTGAAATCTGAACACTCATGAGAATCTATCTGTTAAATATGATATTTTAGGGCTTATTGAATTTTTTGTGATTTTTTTTAAATCTGGGTAATTTGATCAATTATTTCAGTGCTGTTTTCTAACTAATTTTGTTTAATATATAAAGCATGACATATAACTGTTTGGTAAATTATATATGAAAGCAAATTGGACTTCAGAATAGCAATGAAAAATTAAACATTTTCATGCTTTATTTAACACTTTATTCCCAGAATAATCCCTAATGGGAAATTAAACTGACTTCCTGAGAGTAAGGCTTCCTTCAGGCCATGGTCACCATGTGTTACATCAGACATCAGGCACTTACCAAAAGCAATTCAACTGAACTATGTCATCCATCAGATACATGCAGAGTTTTGTCTGATCATTCAGTGGGGTGTGTGAGTGTGTGTGTGTCTGTGTGTGTGTTTTGTTTTCCTGTATTGATTTATCAATATCTTGCTATTTTGCTACACAACAAGGAATCATAGTCTTGTCAATTCTACCTCCTGAGTCTATACATATATGCATGTGTAATTCATTTATTCATTATCCATTTGGTTTGTTTTTTTTGTTCACCTGGCTTTATATGATCTATACCCCAGCCATCATAGCTAGCAGAATCACAGGATGTGTCACTAAGTCTATCTTTATATTGCCCCTTTATCCACTTCTCTTCATCTCCATTGCCATCATCCTAATCCAAACCACTGTCCTCTCCCACTTAGAATAGTGCAATAATGTCTGAGCTAACATCTAAACTGGACCCCTCCAATCCATTTCCCCCCACAGCAGCTAGAGAGCACTTATGCAAAATGTAAATCTGATTATCTTTTACTCAAGCTTAAATCTCTTTGAGTTTACATTTGCTCTGAACCTTGGATGGCATGGCCCCAGTAGCACTGCTGCTGCTTCCCCAATCATTCCCTACATCTTCTCTGTGCACAGGCACCAACACACAAGGTCCTCCCCACTTCAGGGTTTACAGATGCTACTCTCTATTTCCAGGATACTAATGATAAATTATATAAAACACAAAGGTAATAAAGATGCCAAAATCATCACTTTCTAATTATTTTAACTGTGTTTTTAAAACTATTACATATATTCTTGAAGTTATTTACATAATAATGTATTCAAATGGTGAAAATACAATACAATGGCATGCTCTTATGCATTGCTTCCAATTCTATTATATTATTTCAGGTTTAAATCAGTGATGGAAGAATATTTGCACCACAGAAATGGTCCGAACACTATAAATCCGGGCTTTTTCTAGATTAGGAAATGTCGGTTATCAGACATTTAGCACCTATTGCTTGTTAGAAATCTTTTATGCTTCCTTTCAATTATTTGACTCAATCTAATGAATGCAGCTACCAAATTGTTTTTGTATGATAGTGCCAAATTCTTTTGCTTTTCTTTTTCATTTAATTATGTAAGAAATTTCTAAGGTAGGTATAATAATTCTAATTATAAGCAAGAAATAGGTGTAGTGCTGTTAGATAATTTGGCTAGTATGATGAAAAATTATGAATTAAGAATATTTTGACTCCAAGGTTTATGCTTTCCACACTAAACAAAATGGGACCTATATTAAGGGGTATTTCTTTTTGTTTGTGTATGATTGGAAAAAAGGAATCTCTTAGGGAGAGCAGGTATTCTATGAAAGAAATATATTTCAAGTAGAGAGAAAGGCAGGGAGAAATCAGAGATAGGGTGTTATAGCTTTGTTTTGATATCCAAGCAAAAGTATCCACTTATGACATCACTAATATTGGAGAAAATCTGTTTAATGGCCACATTATCAAATTCATTTGTAACTTTTGATGAAATGTTTATATTTACCTTTATATAGATAGTAAATCTGACTTATTCAGAAGGATCTTGTGAGGTTTTGCTTTTGTTTTTGTTTTTTTTGCTATGTGAATGCCCCTTGATGTGATAGTTCCTCCTGTGAGAATGCTTCTGAATGTGTGTGAACAGAGAGTTTCTGGCATGGAGAGATATTGGGTCTATTTGTGACAGCCCAGGGGACATCTGAGAGTGGACTCAGCTACGTGTTAATAGTTTTCTAATTTCCTCTATTGTAATGTCTCTTCTAATGACTTTGCTGTTTATATGCTAATGGCTACATGAAAGAATTGTGTTCTGAATTTCATGGTCTGGGGGAATTCTAGCTCTTAGACAAAATAATAAAGGGAAAGGGAAAAAATTCTGGTAAACTTTCCCTCATATCTCAGACCTTGGAATCTGGTTCAGTTCCATTAAACTATTCATATGGAATTAAAACAAGGATTCTCTGATTTTGAGGTGGTAAGAAACACTTAGGGAACTTAAATGTCAATTTCTAGACTCACTTCCAGAAATTCTTGTTTTGTTCATCTGGATCAGGGCTCATAATTGTGCATTTTAAGCACCTCCTTCAGGGAATCCTAATGCAGCTTGTCCAGGTAACAGATGCTTGAATGAAGCCTGTTTGGTAGTGGTTGAGAGGATTTGTTCCTGTTATATCTAGTCTAGAAGACCCACAGAGGACAATATAGTTCTGCCTAATAAGCAAGTATAATTACCTTGAGGTCTAAATGAGAATCCAAACCCTAGAAGAGAGGTGGAGACACAACTAAGCACAACTAGATTTGGAATATTACAGCTAGTAGTTAGTTCTTGAGCAATCCCTCCTGGACTTGGATTTGTGCTTTAAATCATTTAAGAACTTGATTAGTCCATGATCCACTAATGGCACAGACCCTTATCTGCGAGGGTTGATTTTATGTGTCAACTTGTTTAGGTCTCAGGATGCCCAGATATTTAATCAAACAGTATTCTGAGTGTACCTGCAAGGGTGTTTCTGGATAAGGTTAACATTTCAATCAGTTGCCTGTGTTAAACAGATTGTCCTCTCTGGTTGGTGGGCCTCATTCAATCCACTGAAGGCCTACATGGGGAAAAAAACCCCAGTAAGCAAGAATTCACTCTCTCCACCTGTCTTCAAGCTGAGATAGCGATCCTGGCCCACCTCCAGACTAAGACACAGACTGGAATCTACACAGTGAATTCTCTGATTTCTCAGGCTTTTGAACTCAGTTGCAAGTACATCTTACCTTCACCTGCATCATCAGAATGTCAACTGCAGACCTTAGGCTTTTTCAGCCTTCATAATTATATGAGCCAATTCCTTAAAATAAATTTTCTCTCTGCTTCTCTTTCTTTATCTCTCTGTATGTGTGTGTGTGTGTGTGTGTGTGTGTGTGTGTGTGTGTGTTTCACAATATAGCTTTTGGTATTAAGTGTGGTTCTAGAAGAAAAGAAATGTAAGGATAAGTTTTCTGAATTGGCTCTGGAGTTTCTCAAATTGGCTCTCTAATCTGATTTGATTTCAAGATGCTAATAACTCTATTTCCAGTAATAAAAAGAACACTGAGAGTCCATGACGTGATTGAAATATATAAAATATAAGTGACCTTTCCTTATCCACTGAGGATATATTTCAAGACCACCCCGTCACAGAAACTGAGGATAGTATTGAATATGTATTTTTAACATATATTTTCCTATACTCGAATACCTATGCACAGTAACAGATTATTAATAATTAATGATAAAATAGAACAATATGATAAAATTCTGTAATAAAGTTATGTGAATATGGTCTCTCAAAATATCTTTTTTCTTTAAAAATCTTGATATTCCTGTGTATTTCTATAAATAACTTACACATTTTAATGATCTGTTCTTTGGTGTATTCCCATTTTTTTTTTACTGAAGTAACACTGGTTTATAACATTACATAGGTTTCCAGTGGACAGCCTTATAAATCAATATACATGCAAAGTACACTATGTTTGCCACCAAAAGTCTAGATTCAATATGTCACTGCACAATTGACCCCTTTTTCCCTATTTACCCACTTCCTCCAAAATATTTTACTGAATGGAAAATTTTCAGATGGGAAACTGAGGATAAGGGGACTAATGTATCTGCATCAGATATGCCTAAGCATCCACCTATAAGAAGCAAGGATCTAGATAACTGTATATGATAGTTCAGCACTTTTTTGAAAACTAACAAATCTGAGATTGCTTGGTTGTTCCTGTAACTGTCGCTTTACAAAGTGATGAAAGAAATGAACAAGTTCAAGAATTTGAATTCTTAGCTCAAGCATTGCATAAATGAACTATAGTTTCTGTATGCATCTGTGGGAGACCTTTATCTCCTCTAATAGAAGGTCTGAGATAGTTAAGATTAAACAAAGTTTCATCCTGTGACTGAGTACAATACAAGTTGAACTCCTAGATTTGTAGGGTGTCTACTGTTAAGGTGAGAGTGTGGTTGGAAAAGAATGGGATCCTATAAGTTGGAATGGAGACACATGGGAAGACCCAGTAAAACTGGGGATCTTGAGCCCCTAAATTCTAATGAATCTTCTGTGTCAGTGGAAGTGGTCTTTCCTTCCCCAGTAGAAGCAGTCATCCCACTTCCAGTGTCGTGAGACCTCCACACCTTCAATTTTGTCTGAGAAAATAGTAGTGGTTTCTCTTAAGGCATTTAACTTGCCCAACAATACTAATTCTCCTCAGGACTTCTTGCTCACCACTCCCCTGTGCTTCTAGACCTGTAACCAACTCAAGTCATTGTAGACCCCTAAAGGAGATACAAGTGTGACCCATGAGAAGTAAATGTACTCCAAAAGAACTACTTAAGTTTTATAATTTATACAACAGAAATCCAAGGAACATGTGTGAGAATGACTACTAAGGATGTAGGATTATGTTTGAACATAAAACTGAATCAGGCCAAAATTATTGATGTCTAGACTATAATAGCACCTTTGGAGGGTGAAGGATCTGGCTGCACTATCTGATACCTTGGCAGTCTCCAGAGTAAATTGGTGAATTTTCCTCAAGGGAGGTAGAAAAAGACAAATAGGGGACATTTGTTCTTTATTTAACAGTGTATGAGGATGAGGTTTTCAATACTTTATTTTTTTAGTTCTTTATAAAATAATTTTTAATTTAAATTTTATTGAAGTAATAATGTATCATAAATACTGGTTTAAGTTGTGAATCATTGTAAATCTACATTAAGTGTCTCACCAACAATACAATATTATAATTTTTAAATCTTACTTTTCCTTTCTTCTCTAGCCAGTCTTCTCTAGTCATTTGTTCTCCTTTAATACACACACACACACACACACACACACACACACACACTTTAAAGTATACCATGACCCATAGATCAAGGTTAAGATCCTAATCAGTTACTCTAAAGTCTATTTGTAGGGTGCCTCATTCTAGGTTCATTCTCTTTTCTCTAATATTTCAATTTAGTTCTTCTCCCTGATCAAAGCTTAAAGCAGTTCTTTTCACTTTCTTGTTCTTTTTGCATTTAACCCTTTCCCAAATGATGACACAAGAATGCAACCTTTTTTTTCAACACATGCCTGGTCCCCCATCTTTTCTGTTACTTTTCCCTGTTGATCTCAAAGACTTGCTGGCTTTTCCAGTCCCTAGACAGCACAGACATGGAAATTCTTCAATTAGGTGCATGAGTCTAATGTGTGATTCAGTATATAAACTGGCACTGTTACTATTTGTTTCTCTTCAGAAAATGTTTATTCAGCTAAAGCCTATTGAAATCTGACAATGTGTCAGCTCTGTGCTGGATGCTGTTAATATAAACGGAATAAAAAGCTATTTCTGCCTAGGAGGAGCTCATAGTCTAGAAAGCAATGGCTGCATATATACATTAAAGTGCCGTCTGCTAAGTATCACATGCTGTTATGTAAAGAAAAAGGGACTTCCTCTGGGAGGATTGATAAAAGCTTCCATAGAAAGTGACATTTCATTAGTCTTGAAACCTGTATAGGCATTTGCCAGTCAGAGGACGGAGTGAGAGTGAGGGTAAGAACAGGATATCTTATAAAGGGAATCCAGTGTATAGAAGCATGGAGAAAACTGAGGAAAACAGACCTATTTAGGAAGGTCTGATGGGTAGAGTGGTAGGAATCCACTACAGTGCAGTCCACATACATCCCAAGGTCCCCAGTTCAAGACCTGGGTCTGGGGAAACAACCAAGATGAAAGATTTTATGAAGAGAAGATTGAATTTTATTCTAGAGGCAAGAAGAGAGAAAGGTAACTGTTCAAGCAGGGGAGTTAAACAATCAGGTTTGGACACACCTGGTGGAGTGGTGGTTGGGTCCACGGTCTGGGGGGTTGAGGGAGCACAGTCCACATACATCCCTAGGACCTGGGTTCACATCCAGAAACCAGAGTGGCTGGCCAAGATGAACAATTAGATAAAAATAAATTTAAAATGTTTCTTCTACTTCTCTCTTCCTGCCGGCTGGCCTACTGACCTTTATTTCTGCTTGTACCTTTCTTCAAAAAATAAATAAATAAATAAAAATCAGGTTTTACTCTTCGATGTCTAACGTCACTGATTTAAATATATGGACTCCGGGTTTTGGAGTTTGAAATGGAGGTGCTTTGCTTGCTTAATCAGTGGCGTTCAGGTAGCCTCTGAGTTGAGACATCACTTTCTTTTCAGGTCTAGAAAGTGCATATTTTCAGTATACTCGGAACTACTCAGATTTTCAATGCTAATCCACAAAATCTATTTAATACTCTGACCCTGACTTCATTTACCAGGGTTGGATTAAAATGACAGCCCACTTGCCTGTTTTGACACTTCTTTTGAGTTACGTTGACCTAGACCTTAAATGTATTGCTGACGTTTAGGCCCAACCCACGTTATATTTTAATCACCCAGACAATGTCTGCACCAGTAGCCACGCCCTCTCAAGAAAGAGCCGGACCTAGAAGTTTGTCCATACCAGCGCGCCGTACTGACGATGTAGTGCGCAGGCGCAGTTTCCAGCTCCGGCGGCGTGTTCCTCTTTCCCTCTGTTCCCAGCTTCCGGGCAAGTGGTCTATAGCTCTTCGCCGTCTGACTTCTGCGGCGAGTTGCCTTGTGCTTTAAGCGGCACTCACTTCGAAATCCCTCACCTCCCGGGGCCGCTTCGCCGGCCCTCGCGCCTCCGTCGGCGACAGACCCATGGCCGAGCGCGGGGAACTCGACCTGACAGGCGCAAAACAGAACACCGGAGTGTGGCTAGTCAAGGTACTGTTCGCGCGGCCCCGCGTGTGCTTTTCCTAGTAGAAATAGTTAAAGTGACTTGAAACTGTCCCACTCCGTTCGTCTGTTTAAAGTTCTTTGTGACCTTTTCTCGTTAGAGCCTTACCTGTCTTGCGAGGCGGGGCTCCTTTTGCCCGTTTGCAGACGGGGAAATTAGTTTAGGGATGCAGAGTGTCTTTCAGCCCACTAGAGAACCTGCCTGGATGGGTCTCCTTTCCCCACGACTTGGTTTTTCTGGGGCCCTGTCTTGGTGGCCTCCTATTCGAGCGGTGCGTTTTTACACCTTATGGATGAATTCCTGCATTTTCTCTTGTTGAAACTGACTTTAATCTTCCATATTGTGATAAGTTGAGTGCCTCCTGTGCAATTTTGTCGGCCAGAAAGTAGAACGGGTCCCTGTGTACACGTCTTAGATTTGTGGTCCTTAGTGGAATTCTAAGGAAAGCCCATAAAACTCTGAAATCAGGGAAGGAGAAGTCATTGGATTGGAGTGGGTTTTTTTGTTTTTTGTTTTGTTTTGTTTTTACAGCACAAATAGGCCTCGTGAAATTGACCTCAGTAAATGTTTTTTTTAAGGACATTACTTTTGGTGAGTACAGTATTTGTTCTTTACTTTTTCTTGTCCTTAAGGGAGTTTCAGGACATATGTGTGTTCAACATGTAATTATGACAGTCTGTACCTCAAGTAAAATGTAGGGACCTTTAATTTGTTAATGTTTTATTTAAATGTTTTATTACATGACTGAGTTTTCATCAGTTATATCCGAGAGGCCCGGCCTTTCCAACTCTGAAAAATAACTCCAAATGATCATTTGTTAGCTGGTCAAACTGGAATTATATTCTTCAAAGCACTTGTCACAAGGTAAAATGAATGATTCTGTGTTCATGTGTTCATTGCTGATTACCTGCCCCCACCTGTCCCTCAGCCACACACAGTCACAGTCTGAGAATAGAATCATTGCTGTCACACCTAGAATTGTGTTTGGCACATAGTAATTGCTCAACAGATATGTTTTGAACGAATTCGTACTCTCTCCTGCATAAACCCTAGCTTTAGTAGTGGCACTCATTTATTTTACTTATGGCAGTACCAGTATGACTTAAAAGGCTGACATAAAGAAGCATTTTTCTCTTCTACTTCATACTAAATTGAGGAGAGTCACTAAGGGAGGAGATCATCCTTGAAGATTTGGAAGAAAAAGTGTATAAAAAAGAGCTTGGAATTTTGAGAGGATGCATTTATTCCAGGATCATAGTAAATGCTCAATAAATGTTTCCCACACAGGATTTGAATGGGTAGACAGACACAGCACAGTATACCATGACTGTGGAACAGAAATGCCAGACTAAAAATGCATGTTATGTGTCCTGGAAAACAAAGAGATTATTTTGCAAAGAGCATAGGCTCTTTGTGAAATAATGTTGGCATCATATTCTCATATTGTCAAAGGGGCATGTTTTAACTTCAATCTACAGGAGGTAAGGAACATTTGTAGGGCTTTGGATATGTAATAATTCAGAAAAAATAAGCTTGAGAGGAAGATAACCGAGTCAAAATTAGAAACTTATCACAGGGTATTAAGTATGTGATAATGAAGTCTTCAGATCGGGAAATTTTTCTGTAAAAGTTGTCAACGTTTAGTGATTGACTAAATGAAAATATGAAAGAATGTAATGAATCAAAAATGATGACATTGCTGGGCACACCCTGGTGGCCTAATGGGTTAAACCACTACAGTGCAGTCCACATACATCCCAAGGTCCCCAGCTCAAGACCTGGGTCTGGGGAAACAATCAAGATGACCATCTAAATAAAATAAAGTGCTTCTTCCTTCTCTCTTTTCCTGCCTCCTGCCTGCCTACTCAGTTTCCTTTTGTAACTTTCTTAAAAAAGAAAAATAAGAAAGAAAGGAAATTTTTAAAAATGATGAAGTTAAAAATTATTGGTGTCCTCTCCACATATATTTTTATCTCTTTAAAAAGAACTCAACTCAGTCCAGTGACTTGTTTTGTTTTTTAAAGGTAGTTGTAATGTTTTGATTATTTGTTTGCAATATCATTGTTTCCATCTATCAACAACTTGGCATGCACTATTTCTTTTTTCTAATCTTACGTATAAAATATCAGACTTGTAAATACATCCTTCCAGGGTGTGAAAAGACTGTCCTGTCAATTCTTATCTCTGAAACAGGACCAGAACTTCTAGCACATGCTTTCTGTTCTGAAATTCAGGCATGTTCTTACTTGATTGTTTTTATTTCTGCTCTAGTTAAAGGCATCTCAGTAGTCAATGGTGTTTGATTTGCACACCTGTCAGTTTCATCTTGTTTCATTTGGTTTGGTGTTGTTCTCCAGTGTGAGTCTCATGACCATATCTTGAGTATACTTGCATTTTCATCTCTGAATTTTAGGAGTAAAAAAAAAGATTGTATTTTACCATGTATAATGCACACTTTTTAAATTCACCTTTGTGTGGCATTATACATGGGTATACTAATTCTGTACCTGTAAAGATGTTTTTATTCCTTTTATTTATGTTTGAAAGTTAAAAGTGTAACTCTAGAAATCGATAATGATATCTATATGCAAAATAATAATCTGGAATACAAAAATAATTTTTGTTGAATTTATGATGAACTCGCAATGAATGCATTTTCAACCAGTGATTCAACAAAATGAAACGAGGAGGAGCATATTATTGTCCACAGAGTAAGTGACAGACTTGATAAGATAGGTGATGCCGACTTTATTACTATTCAACATCTGCAAATCAATCAGTGTGATATATCACATCAACAAAGTGAAAATCAAAAACTGCATGATCATCTCTTTGAACACTTTAGGCAGGAAGTGCACTTAGTGACCTCTCCTTAAACCAGGGACGGGGGACAGGGTCTGCACAGTCTATGGTTTCCACTCTTGTCTATCTGCATTTTGCCAGGTCTGGGCTGCTAACCTGCAGTTCCTTCCCCAAACTGCCTCTTCTTTGATACAAGCTTTTTCTCATCAGTCAGATGTGTGAAGTGTGTAGGATCTATCTGTTCAGAGCAAGTTTCTCATATATATATAGATTCAAGTAGTTTCCTAGGGAGTTACAGGTAAGAGAAGGGTTCTTCTACATAGCCATCTTGAACCAGAAGCCACATATAATTTCTTGTACCATAATACCTTTTAAAAAATGCTGAAATTTACTTATAATACAAATGATATCGAAGTGATAACACCCTATATATTTTAAAATTGCATGGTGTTTAAAGATACTTTAGCATAGATCTGTTGTTTGTCTTCAGTGTTTAAACTTCTGGAAAAATCATCTAGTTTTCGTTGGCTGGAAGGTAAGATATATAATGGGGAAGAAAAGGAGATAAAGTTGGCAAGGTTATTAGGAATGGTGGAATTTTTTTCTAAGTCATGAATTTCATGCTAGATCCGAATGATAAGAACTTCTATCCCTTTTATTGGGAATGAGCATGTGGAGGCATTGGCAAGAGTTGCATTCTTCTTATAAATATCTTGACTAATATTTCTTGGAGGAGAATATCAGGATAGGCAGGATGGACATTATCTCCTGTGAATGCCGTGTTATTTCAAAGCCTACTGTTTTTTTAACAGAAACATTTTATTGTATTTTTATTTGGTTGCTCACACTGGTTGTTTCCCCCCAAGACCTGGGACTCAAAACCAGTGGTATGTGGGCTGAGCTCTTTTGGAGGCAGTTGACCCTACCACTTCTCCACCCTGGTGTACTCAGAACCTACTTTTATTTACCTCTTTTCACATAAAGTTGCAGTTTCTAAGAACCATCAATGACTTTTAAGTGAGTACTTAACTATATGCCAGGGAGAGATGAAACTGGAATGGGTGATATCGCAAAGACTTGCAGGTGATAGGAGAAAAAGGGAACTTAGATTTCTTATGTTCCGAGTATTTTACAAAGCAAGCCTATTCATTGGGTATTAATTTTAATTTTCAGATCATAAAATTGATGCTTAGGGAGGTTGTTCATGTATGGAACAGGGATTCAAATTTAGTTCTATTTGTCTACAAAGCTTCTGCCAGGAATAGGAAATTGCTCCTCCACTCAAATAATGCCCTTTCTCCCTAGAGATTGAGAGGTGAGGTTAGGACTTCATTTCCATGTCCTTGGATCTTTTCAGAGTCATGTGTTGACCTTTGAGTAAACATGGGAGTAAAAACTGCCTGTCATACATTGGGCTCCTTAGTGAACTGATTTTAAGCTGGAGGTTCCCACCTCGGGTTTATTGGGAAGTACTCTTGGTATTACCACCTGTGGAAGGAAAGAACTTAGATGGGATTGGCCGAGGGTGTGATGTAGTCTCAATAAAAGCCAAGGGTAGTATCTGTAGGGAACCATTCTGAGTTGTCCTGACTGGGGTGAGGTTAATTAACACTGTGTCATTTTTTCGTAGAGCTGATTTTTGTGGTGATGAATTCCTTTAACTTTTGCTTATCAGAAAAGCTTTTTCAGTTCTAAGCAATAATCTTTCAGGGTGTCCTAAGTTGAAACTCCTTTTCTTTCAGCACTTTGAACATTTCTTGCCATTTCCTTCTAGCCTGTAGCGTTTCACCTGAGCTGTCCATTGACAGTCTGTGGGGACTCCTTGGTCTGTGACTTCTTGTTCTGTAGATACTTTTGAGATTCTCTCTTTATCTTGTATTTTTGACATTTTGATGACTGTGTCTTAGTGTAGGTCTGTTTGGGTTTCTTTGGTTTGGAACTCTTTGAGCTTCCTGGGTCTGGAGGCTTGCTTCATTTCTCAGGTTAGGGAAGTTCTCAACTATTATATCTTCACATATAGTTACTGTCCCTTTTTTTTGGTCTTGGACCTGTATGATGTGAATGTTGTTCCTTTTGATGTTTTCCCATATCCAATAGACTGAGAATATTGTCTTCAGTTCTTTTCATTTATTTTTCTCTTTGCTGGTTTGCTTGAGTACATTCTGCTGCCCTATCTTTTAGCTCACTAATTCTGTTGGAGGCTTCATCCATCCTACTCTTGAGTCCCTCTATTGAATTCTTTAATTCAGCTACTATATTATTTCTTTGACATCTTGCTTCATTTCTTCTTCTTTTGTTCTTTTACTTTATTTATTGTTTTCTTTATTTCCACGAGTATGTTTATCATTGTTGCTCTAAATCATCCTCGTGTAGTTTGCATATGTCTTTGCATTCAGATTTTCCCTTGGGGGTTTTAATTGGATCTATCATTTCATGTATATTTCTCTGTGTTTTTGTTGGTTGGCATTCTGTTTTTATTTTTGTGGGTTAGGTTTCCCTGTGGTGATGGCCTTGTGTAAGGTCTTGACTTGCACCAAATAAGCCTGGATCTTGGTTTGATCACTGGAGGTTCTTAAGTTGTGTAGCATCACCACTAGTTGGGTTTGTTGTTCTTAGGTGGACCCTGCATTGGGGCCAAAAAGTTCAGTCTATGGGCTTAGAGTTTGTCTCAGGAATACAGAGCCTTCCCCAGTGTCACAGGTCTGAATGGTGAAGACCAACTTGTCACTGGCCCACAGTCAGCACTCAGGCTGCTATTGCCTCTATCCATAGAGTGGCACTAGTGGGTAACCGTTCCTCTGTTCTGGGGGATTCTCTTACAGAGACACTGTGTCAGGCAACATTAAGTCTGCGGGTGAGATATCCAGTGGGTGGGTCCTGGGCCTCTGGCACAATATGGTGAGAGGAGTTGGAGGTGGGGGATTCTGCTAGCTGCTTTTTGGTTATGGCAGCGTTCTGTGCAGATTCCCATCAGGGGCTCCTACTCAGTCCACCAGGGTGCTGGTCCTCCTTCTACCCTGTATCAAGACCCTCTCCCGCAGCTCACTGTCTCTGGTCTTGCTTGGTGAGCTCTCTACTTGCTGGAACAACTGTCTGGGAAATCCAGTTCTTCTTGAGCCTCCACCCCCCTCTACGGTGGCCCTTTTTCCCACTTAAAGCTGGCAATCCCAAATCTGCAATGTAGCTCTGATCCCTGATGTTTTCACCTACCTATTGTGGTAAATGCTTTTGCTGTAGCTTCTGGTCCTGCTTTCCCACAGAATTTGTGTCTGCAAAATAGGTGCTTCCTACTTTTCTGTGGAGTGGATGTGAGACTCCGCTCCTACCAGGTCACCATCTTGGACTCTCTGGTAAACCCTGTGTCAACTTGATGTGGTTTGTCCAGAAACAAATGGTCTTTCTTCAGTGGAGACAATTTCACAGAGAGCTAACAACTGAGTGCTGTCTCTGACCACACTGCCAGAAGCTGGGGCCTGATAAGACCTTTAGTACTAAGTAGAGAAATGAGTGTTGCATTACAGTATCCATTACGATGCCCTTAATTTGCTTCTACTCTGGAAGAACCAGGGCTTTGGAGACTTAGATGTTTGATGAAGCAAAGTTGTCAAAGAAGTTTAGGAAAGTAATGTGTACATATATCTCCTTACCATCAAAGGCAGAATTGACCATTTCACTCTGTCTACCCTAAGTGAACAGGTAGCAGGTTGATTCATCCAACAAGTTTGCCAGTCATTGAGTAAGTTATGGTGAGCAAAACAGATGGTTCACTCTCTGCCAACTAGGGTTTATAGTCTAGTGTAGGACATAGACATCAATCAAATATTCGTCCTCATGAAAACAGTTATAAACAGATAAGGATACTGAAGGCTTTTCTGTGAGTATGAGTAACAAAGAAGCCCCATCTAGTCCAGGGGTCGAGGGAAGTCTCCCTAAAGAAATAATCTTTCAGTGAGTCATTTTTTGTCACTTTTGTGGTCTTATAAAACCTGAGTAAACATCCTCAGTGAATAGATAATATTATCTTATCTCCATTTGATTTTCTTCAATGAATGTGGAGACAGTGTAGACACACAGATACCTTATTTGTGAGGTGTTCACAGAAGTGTTTTGGAGAAATTTACTAAGTAGATTTCAAGTACTTTCATTATACACATACAAATGGTAATTATATGGACATAATTAAAATGTTAATAATTGACTAAAATAATCATTTTACTATATATGTCAAATCATGTGGCACACCTTAAATGTATGCACTTTATTTAAAAATAAAGTATTTTAATTAACAAAATCAGCTGTCAAAAGTGCTTTGGAACCTTGAAGCCATACATACCATTATTTCCCTCCACTTTTTTTTTCTGACCAAGTGCTAATTGTTTGGAACTTATGGGAAATCTATTTTAATAAACTCTTTGTTTATAGAGTTGTATATGATTGACTTACTGTCCTCACTGCATTCCATTATTATTCGCTGGAAGAGTATAGTATTTTGGTAGCCTTTTTAATTAAATAGCTGGTGGGCTTACCTGGGAACCTACAATTTTATTGCAGTAATGATGACAATGTAGTGTGAGTTCCAATCTTATTTTTATCAATTAGTTTCTAGAGCACAATCTTTTTTAATGGCAATTGCTTGTGTTAGGTCAGTATGTTATACTGAATTAGGTTCTTAAATGTGTTTTAATGTGTAATAGCCGTTTCACTTAGAACTATTTTCTTGTTTGATGATGTAATCGTAGGCTCCAACAGTTTGGTCACAGAATTTTCTCACCTGGTCAATGTATTTAAGAAGTATAGTCTCATCCAAGAGTTCTAAGACTTCAGAACATTATTTTCTTCCTTTTATCCTAACAGCATTTTGGGGAACCAGTACTGACTTTTAGTGTTATCCTTTTTTTCCCCATATTTAAAGTTAGGTCTATGAAATAGGTTTACCTCTAAGAATGAGATGATGTTTATTGAAAGTGTGTGTGTGTGTGTGTGTGTGCGTGTGTGTGCGCGCGCGTGTGTGGGTATGTAGTCTGTATTCTACTAATGTCCCAATATTACCATCATTATTGTTACATTAATGTTTCTTCAACAATATCCAGTCATTAGAATAATAATTCTGCTCTTAGTATGTGTTAGGCTATTCTAGATAGCATAAACAAGACAAAATATCTAGTGCAGATTACATTTTAATGGGGAGGGAGAACAAACAATGAGCAAGTATAGAGACCAGGTGCATAGTCAGGCCTCTGAAGAAAAATAAAGCAAGGTAAAGTAACTAGGGGTGATTATTTAAAATAGGGCGAGGAAGGGCTTCTCTGGTAAGTTAGCTCTTGAGCAGGGATCCTGTGGAAATTTGGGGCATGCCCTGCAGATATCTGGAGAAAGATTATACCATAAGTAACAGTAAATGAAAGACCCTCAGATAGGATAGTGCTGGGATTGTTCATATATCCATATGGTTGCAGTCAAATGAATGAAAGGGAAAGAGTAGTAGGAGATGAGGTCAAGGATTAGCAGGGAACTGAATCATTTAAGACATTAAAGGATTTTTTCACTGACTTTGATGGGAAGCTGTCTGCTCTAGAGGGGCAGCATGGTATGGTGACTGAAGCGAGACTGGGTTGGAATCCTGGCTTTACCATTAGTAATTGTGAAACCTTGGGCAAATAATAACTTTCTGATGCCACAGTTTCTTCATCTGCAAAATGGGAAAATAATAGAATCATTAAGAGGATTAAATTATATATTTGTGAAATGCTTAGAAAAATAACTGACACATAATAAGTACTATTGATATCTGTTGGAAGGCTCTGAGCAGAACAGAATTGTCAGAATCATATTTTAAGGTGATCATTAAGGATGCTATATTGAGAATAAAATGAACATGGGCATGAGTGGAATCAAGGGAATCAGGAGGCTATTTTTAATAAGTATACAAGAGATGATGGCACCTTGGAATTGGTTTGAAGGGGCTAAAGTCCACATATCATTTGAAAATATTGTAGACAGGATATGTGTCAGTTGATTGGATGTGTAATGTGAGAAAAAAGAGCTATTCAGGTTAACTCCAAGATTTTAGTTTGAGTTGTCTGGAAGAATGGAGTTGATTTTTATTAAAATATGGAAACTTGCTGGAGGAGCAGATTTAGTAAGGAGAGAAAGGAGTTCTGGTATGGAAATTTTAAATTTGAAACATCTGTTGAATATTCAGATGGGGAGTTTGAGTAGTCAGTTGGGTATATAAGTTGGGCCTTGGAGAAGGAGATTGGACTTGGAAGTTGTCATGATAAAAATTGTATTTAAAACCATGAGATTTTATAAGACTGAGAATGGTTAAAGAAAAAAAGCCGTGTGGGTACTGAAACCAGGGCTTTTGAGCTTAAGAGGTCAGGCTGATGATACTCTAGATTGATGATTAAAAGATAGAATCCAGAGAAAGTAGAAGGAAACTCAGGAAAAACGTGGTAACTCAAAGCTTAGTGAAGAAAGTGTTTGAAGAAGGAAGAAACAATTCTCAAATATTGCTGATAGATGTGTAAGACAAGAGCTTGGCAATATGGAGATCTTTGAAACGTGGTCATCAGTTTCAGTGGAGTTGCAGGGAGGAAAGCCTGTGTAGAATAAAACAAAATCACAGAGGGAGCTGTAGTCAGCTGGCAGAGACAACTCATCTCTTGTAAATGAAAGCAGAAAAATGGGACAGAAGATGCAAAGAATTTTTGAGTTTGCCTTTCACAAGAGTGTGATCTTGAGCATATTTACTAACTTCCTTATTCCTGTTTACTGTTTTGTAAACTGAGAAAATAATAGGATTGTATGAGGATTAAACAGTTAATATAGTTTAAGCATTTAGAGGATTGCTTATCATCTGTGTATTTATCTCTTACTGTGTAGCTTATTACTACAGACTTCGTAGTTTAAGATAACATACTTTATTATTTCAGTTTCTGTGGATCAGGGATCTTGCCAACACTTAGTTGTGTCATCTGCTTCAGACTCTCACATAGGCGGCGATCAAATATGAACCATGGCTAGATTCTCATCTGAGATCTTAACTGGGAAAGTTTTGCCTCCAAACTCCCGTGGTTGGCAGAATTCTGTTCCTTCAAGGAGCCTACCCTTACTTTCTTGCCACTTGTGCTTCTTCAACATGGCAACTTATTTCATCAAAGTGTGAAAACTGAGATAACTAAGAGAAACCAAGACAAAAAATAATCTAATTACAGAATTGATATCCATCCCATATCTTTGCCATTATATTGCTGTACTGCATCACAGAAGCAAGTCACAGGACCTGCTCTCACTCAAGAAGAGGATCTTATATATGAGTGTGAGTATCTGGAGGTGGAAAACATTGTAGGCCATTTTAGAGCCTTCTGTCACATTTAGTAAGTACTCTTAGTTTTCATTAGCTTAGTTCTGTTGGGGGGAATGATTGAGTAGAGAAGGATAGAAGAGAAAAACGATGGACTTGAAGGGTAGACACCCTTAATTAGAAAACAGGGAAAGAAATTCAGTGCATAGTGGAAAGATTGGTCATAGGTCATCAATTTTTTGTTTCTTTCTTTTAAAGGAAAGGTACAGGCAGGAATGAAGGTGAGGAAGCAGCCAGGAGGAGGAAGAAGAATTTATTTAATTTTGTTTTTCATCTTGTCTATCCCTGCACACACTGCCCCCCGCCCCTGTGCATCCCGCTCTCCCCCCTGCTGCCAGGTCTCAAACCTGTGTCCTTGGGATCTATGTGGACTACTTACCTGCTAGACCACCAGGGCATACCTCATCTATTGTATTAAGAGGAGAAAGTGGGTAAAAGTGTCCAGCTGTGGCAAAGTGTGGCTTTATTTTTATTATCTTTTTTTTTTTATCAGTGTAAGTGGGAGGGTGATCAGCACAGAAGGAAGAGAAAGGCAGAAGTGTAAGGGTTTGTGGAGGAGAGCAAAGAGAACTTGTGATTCGTCTGAGGTGGGAGTGTGAATGATGGGGAAGGGAATTAAAGTGTCAGGAGTCTTGAAGGGCTTACTTGATAGTAGCCATGAATTTCAAGTGAGACCATTTAGCAAGATTCTGAGTTTTTCTTTAGCTGCTCAGATACAAGTGTGGAGGAAGAAGAATAAGACAAATAAAAAATAAATTGATAAAATAAGTAGAAGTAGATTGGCTATAAACAATATAAAATGCTGCTATTAATTAATTATACTGGAGGGAGATGGGCAAGGAAATGATTATAATAATGGACTGTAAAATGCAGGTCGATTACAGAGAGAAAGGAGAACCAATAGATGAAGCAAAGTAAAAAGATAGCACCTAGTGGCAGTGTTCAAAGGAATGGAAGAGTTGTCGGAGCCTGAGTACTAAGGAGAGAGCCAGGAAGTTAGGAGATGGTGGTCAGAATGGTTGCTTAAAATACAGATTATTTGAATATAGGGCTTATTTGACCCAGTAACTTAGCATAAGATGAAAAGACACCTAAGGACTTTATTAGGGAATGTAGCTTGTGATTGATTAGTTGAGTAGGCTGCTATCTCTAGTAGAAGAGAGTTTTTGCGTTAGAATAGTTGGCATGAAGATTCCTGGGGTTAAAAATCAAAGACAAAACAAGTAGCAAAGACTAACTTGTTAGGTAATATTTCAAGATTGAGGCCATACAATAGTAACTTAAATAGCTGAAGGATTTAAGAATTTTTTTTGTTTAATAATATTTATGTAGATAGATTTTAGGTCTTGTATTTCTTTGTGACTTGTAACATAGGCATTTACTCTTTGACTAACCAGTATCTACTTAATCTCAACACTGAACAACTCCCTGGTTTTCCTTTATGGAAACCTCTAAAACACACACACACACACAAACACACACACACACTTTCCCTTTTCAGTCTGACTACCCCTCCCCAAAGGTGTCATTGACTCAATCTAGTTTCTGGGTTCAGTGATAGGCCCAAGGAAAGACACATGACCTAGACAGAGCCATAAATGAAAATCATATTTTTGCTGGGGGCTTTTGGGAGGAAGAAATTTTGCTCTTCAGAAGCTGCTTAAACTCTCTTGCTAGATAAAGAAAGGGAAGACTGTCAAATGAGTCATCATGGTGGAGAGAAGAAACAAATTGTGGTGGAAGAGTCCTGGTGACATCATTCAAGTCGTTAATCAAACCATCTTAAGGCTATAGTTTTTAGTTACTTGGGTCAATAAATCCTCTAAGTGAGTTTTCTCATCTGTTATTTAAAAAAAAGATCCAAAAGGTGGATATAGTTACCTTTAATAATTTTCCTTAATTCTTTAAGCTAGTATGAATTAATGGAATATAGTATAGTTGAAATGGTTAAATTGTAGCATCTTCAAAGCCCTCTTTCCCATGTTCTTTAGTGGTGCAGGGAAGTGAATATCAGACCAATCTGGAGTCAAGTCTTGTGTCTGATATAGTAGTTCCTCCAGTGTTTTTTTCCTTATAATATTGATGAGGAAAAAATAAATTCCCACTGCATTGAAGAAAAGGATTATTTGAGGGCCTGTTTTTGTTATACATACTTTTGCTTGAAGTTAATGTTTCCAAGACCCTTTTGACAAAGCTACTATAGTGAGGCTTACTGTAGTATCTAGTTGTATTATTTCTCAGCCTTAATTTTCTTACCTGCAGAATAAGGAGGTTGATAGTGATTTTGCTGAGTGATTAGGAGGATTATATGGGATAATGGATGTAAAATGTTTAACATGGAACTTGGCACTGTTGACTCCCTTCTCCCTTCCTCTTTTCCAAACTTCTGGCATATTGTCTGGCATATAGTAGTTGTGCAATAAATTTTTTTAATGTAAAGAAAGCATGCTTAATCGAATGAATACCATTAGTGTTTTGTTTCGTTTTTTTCAATTGAAGAGAGGAAAGGAGAGGTTTTAGAAAGAAGCATTTTTAAGGAAGGGGGAAGTGGAAGAGAGAGAGTGAGTGAGTGTGTGTGTGTGTGTGTGTGTGTGTGTGTGTGTGTGTGTGTTTATGGTTGTCCTTAGGCTTTTACATGGTTCAAGTTCCAGGCTTAGTGCTTGAGCCACCAGGGCATACTTAGGGTCATCTTTTCATAGTTTAATTCCTGAATTTTTATTATATACAGGTATTGCAGTTTGTTTGACTTAACAGTCAAATGGTTAGTTTTGCAAATGAAATCTTCTGCTAGATAGAATTTTTTTTGCCTTTTCAGCTTTGGCAGCAGTGTCTAACTCAGTTAGATATTCATGTTATTTCTGGGTTACTGCGGGAAATAATGACATCTGACAATGAGTATTGCTTTTCCTAAGGCATTTTTTTGGATAATTTATATTTGGTATCTATATATTAGTATATTTGAGATACCTTAAATATATATTAATTTTAGAGTTCAAACCACATCTTAAAAGAAATGAGGTAAGGTACCTAATAGGGATTTAGCATATATTACCTTCCCATTTTTGAGAAGTAAACCCTTTGGTTGCATGTATCTAGTTACAAACACAATATAGTATGTTTATTAAAAACAGACTCTTGGAGCCTGACTGCCTAGTTTTAATCCTGGTACCATCATTTACTAATTATATAATCTTAGGTAAATTTCATCATCCTTGAGTATCCCTGATTAATAATCTTTAAAATGGGAGTAGTTAACAGTATCTGCTTCACAAAGATATGAAGATTAAATGTGTTAATCTGTATAAATACTTACAGTAGTGTCAGGAAATAGGAAAGTAATAATTTATGTAATGTTCTTAAAATTAATTTTTTCTTTTATTTCAGCATATCCTTCATCATATTAGTCAAAGTTGTAGTCATACACATAATAAAACTTGACTTTTGTAATCATCTTGAATTTAGTAGTGTCCCTGATTAATATCTGCTATAGTGTTATACTCCTCTAAGAAACCTTTCTCATCTCTGGACTTTCCTTGGACTTACTGGGAACATAAATTAACACTTAATGATTGTCAAGTTATTTGGCCATTGTTAGTTTTGTGTCACCTCCTGGATTGAGTTTAAAGTGTTTGAGAACTAAAATAATTTCTTACATGTTTCAGTAGCTCTTGTAGTACAAAACTTGTAATGAGAGCTTGATGCTTAATTATCAGTTATTATAGACAAAAATTTTTTAAAAAGCAGTATATGATTTTATGTTCAGAAATACTTGTTAGCATCCAAAACATAATCTTATTAGTGCTTTACTTTGTTTTAGGTTCCTAAATACTTGTCACAGCAATGGGCTAAAGCCCCTGGACGGGGCGAAGTTGGGAAGCTTCGGATTGCCAAGTAAGTTATTTACATATATTTAACAGTTTAAAAAACTGGTTTTGAAATTTTTGTAAGTGTTTTTAAATATCATTAGTTTTCTTTTTTCAGGTAGAGAACTTGTCTAGAAAATGAGAAGTAGTATGTATGTCTAGCTTGTCAACAGATGATTAGATGACACACACACACTTATACTCTCACTTCCCTAGTGACAGTTGGTGTAAATATAGTTATGTTTATTGATAAATTTTATGGGCATTGAAGTAGCAGAGTAGTATGTAGTTTTTCCTCATCCCTCTGTCATCCTCCCATCTAGTGAGGTGAACTTGGGTTGTGCAGTAACTAGATGTACCTGAGCTTGAGTTGTGCAATAACTGGATGTACCAAGTTAAGTACTTCAGAAGAAGGATTTTTGCCTCTGTGCCACTGTACATATTTATAGAGGTGTGGAATAGGAACCTTTAGTAAACAATATAAAAGTTGAATAAGTGGCTTTT
Organism: Solenodon paradoxus; assembly: GCA_004363575.1. Lineage (NCBI taxonomy): Eukaryota > Metazoa > Chordata > Mammalia > Eulipotyphla > Solenodontidae > Solenodon > Solenodon paradoxus. The sequence goes on from RJWH01001277.1 coordinate 399,074, forward strand.
TTAGAAGGGAAGCCTCCAAAACTCAGTTGGTCAGCCAAAGACTTTGTATTTTATTCTCTGTCCATTCATTAATTTTTAATGCAACTGTAATCAGATTTTTTTGAAGCATTTACTTAGTTCACCTTGGTTACTCCTAATCAGATTTTTGTCTGCTACTCCATTTAAATAGCTTTTGTCTATCACCAGTATCTTCCTCTTTATCAGTTAGCTTTTGCTGTGTAACTATGTCAAAATTTAGTGGCTTGCAACAAAAACCATTTTTTTTTTGCTTGGAATTTTGTGGGGCAGTTTTGAACAGTTCTGGTGGCAGTTCTAGTTGATCTTCCAGAACAGAATGGCTTCAGTTATGTGTCTAGTGGTGGACTTGTTATTAGCTGAGGCAGTGGCCAGGTGTGCTATATCTCCAGCATGCTTATTCACTTGATGGTTAGAGTTTCTAGTAGCAAAGGAGGAAGCTGCAGTAAACAGGCACTTAGTAAACTTTTGCTAGTGTTAGTCTGGCCAAAGTCCTATTGCTCTGTGTAACTCACATAAGCAAATCCGTATTCAAGAATAGAGCAATAGATTCCACCTCTTGGTAGCAATGCTGCAAAGAATGTGTGGTCCTCTTTTGTAATCTTCAGCATCCACATTCCTAAATCTAAGAGTTAGTTAATAGCCCAGTTCTTAATTGACCTTCAGTGGAATTTAACAGAGTTGATCTGTCCTCAAGTACTTTATTTTCCTTTTTTGTTTGGGGCTCTACTCTCTTGGCTCTCTCCTTTCCTCACTGGCTTTTTCTTTCTCAGTCTCTATTGTTGACTCTCATCTTCTTAATCTCTAAATGTTATATGACCCCAGGGCTATCTTTAGTTCTTTTTTTCTCTTTTGACTGGCTTCCTAGGTGGTTTCATTTAATCTCATGACATAAACTGGTTGGTATTTAAAATGATAATCTCAAGACTATCCTCTCCTCTATTGTCCAGACTCATGTCTGTCTCCTTCATGTTCCCAGCTAGATAGCTAAGAAACCTCTCAAACGTATAATAGTCATTTTTCCTCTGTTCATGCCCATGGCTTGCAGCTTGCTCCATGCTCTCTTTCGGGTTTCTGTTTAAATGGATCAGTTCAGTGAGCCCTTTTCTGACCACACTATACAAAATAGCACCCTATCTTCTTTTTCTTCCTTACTTTTCTTTTCTCACTGTAGCATTTACTACTATTTTTTCGTTTAGTCAGTATTTATCCAGCTTCTGCTGTGCTCATCTGACATACCATATTTATTTTGTGTTGTCCATTTCTCCTGCAAGAGTAGAAGCTACACAAGGTCAAGGATTTTGTCTTATTGACTGCTCTCTCTACAGTGTGTGGCATATTAAGCATAGTAGACACACAATAAATGAAAATTGCTATGACAAATTTAGTGACAAATTTTGTTCTTTTATTTACTTCAACTGTAGTTCCAAAAGTAAAATAGTTAGAAAATCAGAGTGAGAACATTTTTAAGGCTTAAGTTTTTCCTGCTTGTTCTCCCAAAGTATATAATACCCACTGTCTCTAAGTAAAAGTTATACTTTTGGGGAGATCATTTTAAAGTTTCCTCATTAAAGTCAGTCAGCTATGTGTTTAGAATTAGTAAATACCCTCCAGATTTTGTTCTTTGGAAGAATAGTGGTGTATTCTTGAATGATACCGTGTTTTTAAGTAGAGAACATGATGCTTTCATATTTTTATGTCTTAAATATTTTGTTCTTGCTGTTACTTGTTTTAGTCTAGATATAGCTTTTAATTCATTTTGTTTTAATAAGATATTGATTGGAAATAGGTATGCTTCTATATCTAGAGTTCTAAAATTAGGTAGGGACAGGTAAAATCTCTTTAACTCAATAAATGATTGCACATTTTATAGCAGAACCAGGCTTGAATTCAGATCTACAAGTGGTAAGAAAACTTCAGGAGGTTCTACTTGCAGCTCTGTTTCTATCGGTGAGCTTTATACAGGTCTCTAATTTCTGAGCTTAGATTCTTTATCTTTACAGCTGTTTGTTTTGCAATCCTTTTTTATAAATTCAGTGAGATAACATGCAAATGGTTGTCATATATATATATTTAACTTTATAAAATGAAAATATTTCTGGAACGTTATAGATAAATGAATTTTTTTATCATTTGTCATATTTTATTGCATGAATAAAAGAATCCACACTTTTAATTGAAATCTCTGTTGATCTTTTTTCCTTTTCAATGTGGAATCTTGTATACTGCAGATAATTACCTACTTTTTCTGTTTTGGACCAGAATTTCTTATATTAGATTCTATTGGAAATGGTAAGTACTATCAAGAGAAAATTCTCAGAAATGTGTTTTACTAGGAAAGCTAGGCTAAAGGAAAATATACTTAAGTGGTGACCCTCATATTATAAAATGGCTACATTAGAGTCCAAGACCTGAGTTCTATTTCTGAGTGACTATTGATAGTTTAACCTTGGACTTTGCCCCTCTAGACCTTAGCTTTCTTGTTCGTAAAATGTGAATAAGGCCTTCCAACACATAAGAAGTATATGAAACAGATGATATAGCTTAGGGTTTATTAAAAGTCTCTTCGCTTAGAAATCTTCCCTTAGCAAAAATAGTTCATTCCTGAAAACCTCTGTGTAAAGAAAATACCTGGTTGAGGAATGTGACATTTTCTTTGGTGTGGAGAGGAGAGAGATACTATGAGCAAGAAGGTGAAAGGAACTGAGGTTCAGGAAACCTAGTCTAAGTACTAATTTGTTAACTAAAATGTTAAAGGTAGCATGCTGAATAAGCAATATAGGTATGTTAAAGTTTCATTACCCCTTGCTTGATAGAAAATATTATGCTCTGATAGAAAATATTATGCTCTGTTCCTCTCATAGTTTAAAGCACATGGTTTACATAGTTGAATCTAAATGTGTATGTGGCGGTCATACCCCTATGTTTACCTGAAGCAGTCCCAGTTATGTGTTTTTCCTGTGTAAATTACTAGGTGCCCTCTAATTATTAAGTGTCCTCTGCTTCACTCTCCAGGGTGTCCTTGTTTTGCCCTAGATATTGATAGGTAGGTAGGTGTGTGTGTGTGTGTGTGTGTGTGTGTGTGTGTATATTGTGTTATTTCATGGATTACTATGATTTTATGAGGTGATGTTCTTTGACACCTCTGTAGAGTCAACCAAAGCCATGTATATTTGTGTGCGTATGTGTTTTATAAATTAAAAAATGCATATATCTTTTTTTATTTTTTTTTAAAGGAAAGGTGCAGGTAGAAATGAAGGTGGGCAGGCAGGCAGACAGGAAGAGAGAAGAGGAAGAAGTATTTTATTTATTTTATTGAGTTGTTCATCTTGGTTGTTAACCCCAAGCCCCAAGTTGTAAACCTGGGTTGTATGTTGACTGCATCCAGATGTTATCACCAGGCCACGCTAACTTACTTCTTTTTCATAATTGCATTTGTACTAAGGAAAATTCATTGGTTTTCCCCTATTCCCACTCCTTAAAGGTGGTAACAGCTTGGTATATAACCCTCTTGATCACTTTACATACAAATTATTTTGGATACTTGATATGAACAAAGCTTTAAAACATACTTACCTCGGGGTCAGAAACTGTATTTAAAGAAATAATAGCTGAGAACTTCCCTAACCTGAGGAATGAAGCAAGCCTCCAGACTGAGAAAGCTCAAAAAATCCTTAATAAAAGAAACCCAAGTAGACCTACCCCTAGACACATTGTCATCAAAATGTCAAAAATAGAAGATAAACTAAAAATCTTAAAAGTATTCAAAGAAAATCAAGTCAATGCAAAGGAATCCCCATGAAATTGTCAGCGGATTTCTCAGTTGAAACACTACAGGCCAAAAGGGAATGGCATGATACATTCAAAAGGCTGAAAGAAAAGGATTTTCAATCTAGGATACTATACCCTGCAAAGTTATCATTCAGAACTGAAGGAATGATAAAAAGCTTTTCTGATAAGCAAAAGTTAAAGGAGTTTATCTCCCTAAGACTGATTCTTCAAGAATTACTAAAATGCTATATGTAAAGAAACCTCATTTAAAAACAGATCTATTAGACCTGTTCATGTGTGTTCATGAGAGAGGTTGGTCTGTAATTTTCTTTCTTGGTGATGTCTTTGTCAGCTTTTGGTATTAGTGTGATGTTCACCTCGTGGGGAGTGTTTGGGAGTGTTCTCTGTTCTTCAATATTTGGAAGAGTTTGAGTAAAATAGGTATTAATTCTTTTCTAAAGTTTGTTGAAACTTATTGGAAGAACCACCTGGTTCTGTGTTTTTTAGGCAAACTTTTGATTACTTCTTCAATGTATTTGCTTGTGATTATGCTGTGGGACCTATTCGAGAACTAAACATATTATCTTATTTAAGATATGCCTATAATGTAGATTTTATTATCCCCATTGTATAGATGAGAAAACTGAAGCTAAGAAATCTGCCTACGGTTTTATATTATACAAGTCTCTGAGCCAAGGTTCAAATTTATCTTTTGTGCCCAAAACCTGTGTGCTTAATATTTTCTACTGTTTAGTTTTATTGTTATCGATACTGTTTTATTTAGAAAGATGTTGCTATCCAAATTTTTTGAATTTTACTTTGATCGTGCTGATTTTTTTCTTTTTAGTTACCTATTCTTGATAATTATAATTTTTGATTTGTGTAAATTAAGGAATTTGAATGAAACGTACATTATGAATTTTTATGTATTCTACTATATTCATTTTAAAATTTAGTTGTTTTGGAAATAGCCAATATATTGTACTCTCCTGGGTTTCTTTTGAAGTAAGTATTTAATGTGATAAATTATGTTCTTTTCTTGGCCTGGAGAAAAAAAAGAAAGAAAAAAAAATCAAAACTGAAAACTACAACTCTGATGGTGAGTGTGGTATGAAATGCACACAGACTGAGTTGTGAATTCAATATCCTAAAAAGCATATAGCAATGTAAAATAATAAAGCAAATACGTATAGTATATAATATATAAACATTTATGTATAATGACAATATAATGAATATCCATATAGCTACCATATTGTTCAATTTTACCTGATTTGAGATGTATGTAAATTTTAAGAAAGCATATAAATATATAATTTTGGGTAAAAAAAGGGTCTCCCTGGTAAAAAAAATCCTAGAACCAGATGACTTTCCTAACAAGTTTTACCAAACCTTCAGAGAAGTATTATTGCCCATTCTCTTCAAACTCTTCCAAAATATTGAAGAACAGGGAACAATCCAAATTACTTTTTATGAGGCTAATAACATCCCACTGATACCGCAAGCTGATAGAAACATCACCAAGAAAAATTGCACATCAATATCTCTAATGAACACTAATGCAAAAATTCTGAACAAAATATTAGTAAACCAAATTCATCAAGAGGTTCATCCATCATGACCAAGCAGGATTTATCCCCGAGATGCAAGGATAGTTCAAAATACATTATAATCTATTAGTGTAATACACCTTATTGACAAGAGCAGGGAGGAAAAAATACATGATCATATCAATAGCTGCAGCGAAAGCTTTTGACAAGAGCCAAAATCCTTTTATGATAAAAACCCTACATAAAATGGGGATCGAAGGTACATACCTCCATATAATAAAGGCCATATGTGACAATGGTGAAAAGTTGAAATAGTTCCTCTAAGGTCAGGATCAAGGCAAGACTGTCCACTCTCAACACTGTTATTTAACGTGGAGGTCTTAGCCAGAGCAATTGGGCAAGAAAAAGAAATAAAAGGAATCCAAATTAATAAGGAGGAAGTAAAATTATCATTATTTGCGGATGACATTGTTATATATATTGAAGACCAAAAAACGAAAATAAAAGCAACTGTCAATCTACTAGAACTAATCAATGAATACAGTAAAGTGGCAGGCTACAGCATCAGTGCTCAAATATCTGTTGTTTTCTTACATGCAAAAAATACACTAGAAGAAAATGATATCACAAAAACTACACTGTTTAAAATAGAAATAAAAAGAATCAAATATCTTGGAATATATTTAACAAAAGCAGTGAAAGATGAAAATTTTAAGTCATTCTTAAGAGAAATAGAGAAGGACTCAAAGAGATGGAACGACATCTCCTGCTCATGTATGCAAAGAATAAACCTCATAAAAATGGTCATCTTACCTAAAATGATATACAGATTTAATACAATCCCTATTAAAATCCCTTGTGAAATAGAACAAAAAAATCTTAAAATTTTTATGGAACAGCAAAAGACCCTGAATTGCCAAAGCAATTCTGAGCAAAAAGAATGAATTGGAGAGACATTGAACTGTACTACAAAGCAATAGTGATCAAAATAATATGGTACTGGAATAATAACAGAGACACAATTTATTGGAATAGATCTAAATCACCAGAAACTCACTCACTCACGTACAATCAGTTAATGTAAGACAAAGAAGCCAAAAGCATTTGCTGGAGAAAGGAAAGTCTCTTCAATAAATGGTTTTGGGATAACTGGGCAGCTAGATGCAAAAGAATGAAGCTAGATTATTTTCTAATAACCATTTGCAAAATTAACTCCAAGTGGATTAGAGATTTGGACCTAAGACTGGAAACCATCAAATTCTTGGAAAAAAACATAGGAAAGACATTCCATGACTTAGACTTAAGGAGGCCTTTGGGGACTTGACTCAAGCATCAAGAGAAACAAAAGAAAAACTAACAACTGGCATTTGAACTAAAAAGCTACTTCACTGTGAAAGAAAACATCACCAAAACAAAAAGACAACCTACAATCTGTTAGAAGACATTTGCATTTCATATTTTTGTCAAGGGCTTAATATCAAAAGTATACAGCGATTCATAAAACTGAATAACAGAAAACAGGCAATCCAATCAAAAAATGGGAAGAAGAATTGGAGAGACATTTTTCTGAAAAGGATATACAGATGGCCAATAAACACATGAAAAAATGTTCCTACCTGCTGGCTATGAGGGAAATGCAAATCAAAACAATGAGATGTCACCTTACACCTGACAAACTGACTAGTATCCAAAAACCTGGAAACAGGTGTTTGCTAGGATACAGAGAAAAGGGAACAGTTAAAATGTTGGTGGGAGTGCAAATTGGTACAACCTCTATGGGAAACTGTATGGAGATTTCTCAGAAGGTTGAAGATGGAAATCTGTGATCCTGCCATCCTATTTCTTTGTATTTACTCAAAAGATATGAAAACACTATTTTGCAGAGATTTGTATACCCCCATGTTTATTGCCGCTGTGTTCTCAATAGCTAAAAACTGGAAACTACCTAGGTGCTCAACATTAGATGAGTGGATAAAGAAAATGTGGCATATGTGCAGAATGGAATACTATACAGCCCTCAGAAGAGATGATGTCATGCCATTTAAATCACCATGAATGGATCTAGAAGGAATTATGCTAAGTCAAGCCAAAAGAAGAAAGATAGATGCCAGATGACCTCACTCATAGGTGGAATGTGAACAATCAAAACAAAGCAGCAGATGAAACAAAAGCAACCCTTGTACACTTGTGGAAGAACTGAGTTTACTAATAGGGAATGGGATGCTATGTTGGCAGAGGCAAAGAACACTTACCGATTTGTTGTAAGGCAGGGTGTATTATATATATCTGAAGAATGGGCAAACTGCACATATGGAGAGCTTACACATATGAGTTTATTTTAATGTGTAAAATCAAAGGTAATGCAATTTCAAAAAAGCATTTCAAAAAATATTTTTCTCTTCTATTGACCATAGCTAAGTATTTTTCAAGCTCCTTTAGGCTCAGTTTTGGTACTGTGAGAACATGCCACAGAATTTTGGTTCTGTTCTTTTTTGTCATTCTCAATTAATTTTGAGGCTTTAGTTTATCTTTACTCCATTTTCCTTTCTCTTTTCCCTTGGGTACATGGTTGATAACATCTGTTCCTTATTTTCCTCATTCTAGTCTCTCAGTTCTTTAAAAAAAAAAATGCTCATTAGCAGTACCTTGAAATCCCTATATTCAGATCAGTTTCCTCAACCAGTTAGAAAGTAAATCCAACAGAATTTTTTAAAAGGGAATCTTGTGTTTGAAGGGTTTCTGTTGCCAATATAAGGGGCAAATAAGGAGCAGTTGTGTATGTGTGTGCACGTGTGTGTGTTTTATATGTGATAAAAGATCTAGTAGATTTTCTCCCTAGCATAACATAAATAAGTCCTGTCAAAGATCTAGATCCTTTTAAGGATGAGAATGTATTCATGGTAAGTAGCATCCTAATATTACTATGGAACTACTTGACAAGATCTTGTTTCCTGGTAGAGTTCCTGACTTCTTGTTTATGTTACTAATTTATTTCGTTTTCATTCCTCTTGTTGAATTACTGAATTCAGTATTAAACTAGAGTAGGATGAGTGCGGAATGGCAGAGCAGTGCATGTGACTGTTTTCAGAATTTTAGTTGACTTTAAGCTAAATATGAGTCATCAAGATTATGTGGCTATAAATAAAATAATCCATTAATAGATATTTTTTGTTTAAATGGAGTGGGATGATGATCTCACTCTTTTCTTTATACCAGTTAGCTTACAGCGCAAGCATTATGTTCAATTCTTAGTGTTGCGGATAATGAGAAAACTAACAAAAAAACAATGTCTTGTAAGAAACGTTTGAAGGTACTTATGGCTAACTGTTAAGCAAAGATTTAGAGCAGACCCTGTGAAACTATCTTCAAATAATTTTAAGACTAGAAGATATATAATCAGCTATCCATTATTAGAGACAGATTAACCAGTTTATCGGTTATCTATGTAGTTTAAAAAAGTTTATTTCAATTAAAAATGAAAACAAATATGTGTTTAAAGAGACAGTGTGGCATACCAAATATGAGTATGGACTCAGGAGTGTGTCTGCTCTGGGTTTTATCCTGACCTTGTCACTGACTGTGTCACTTTGAGTAAGTTGCTTTTCTCTGTGTTTCCCTGTCTGTTAAAAGAAGATGGTGTTAACACCTCTGAGGTTCAGTGCTTGTCAGTCAGATTTCATCAGTCATCGTTCTGCACTTACTACACAGTCCAGACAGTAGGGCCTTCTGTCTCAAGTGTGGGTACAAACCACCCTTCTCCATCATATTTCCTAAAGCTAAGCAGCAGCAGCTTGTTGTGTGTTAGGCTAGAAGTTAGGAAGATGTATTTGATGTGGTGGTTCATTCCAGCAGAGAAGGAGCGTGGGATGGAGAAATTAGGAGATGAGGGACATGAGAAAACATGGAGTTGGAAAGTCAGTTCTTCCCCAATTGGGTTCTGTTTTAATACTTGCAAAAAGGAGAGTCCAGTTATGAATAACTCTTTTAGCAGTTGGTAACATTTGGGCTATTTTATCAAGCCTCTATGCAATGTTCCTAAACCATTGTACTTGGATTATTTTTATACCTTTGGACATCTGATGTGTACTGCATTTTGGTTAGTTTATAGTTCTGCTTCAGTTTGTTTGATTTGGAAACCAGCCTTAGTTCTACATCATCATCCTGCTTCAGAGAACTTTGATTTTTTTAAATGTTTGATACATGTTTTATTTTACTGATAATCATGCAGTCTATACTAATATGGCTTCTCAGAGACTTTTCATTTCTAGCTTTACTTCCAAGCACATTTAATATTCAAGATCCTATGGGGGCTCACTGGTAATAAAAATATGCAAACAAAAAAATAAATGAGATATAATTTTTGTGTAAAACTCCGTTTACAACTGTCTTGTATAGTTAATGTTTAAAATTGTACAGACTTTGTGAGGGGCAGCCTGTCCCCACGTGCTGCCCAGTACAAAGTAGAATTAGCAATCCCATTGTTATCTCTGCCAGTTAACTCAGTGCAAGTTTATGTTCAGTTCCTGGTGCTGGTCTTACAGAAAGACAAGCTCATCTAGCAGAGTAGGACTAGGATAATGAGAAGACTAGAAAATTTAATAATGAAATATCCATGCTTTTGACTCAGCAACTCCCATCATTTTCTAGGAACTTAGCCTGTGGCAGTAACAAGTTAGTTATATAAACATTGATATATGAGGACAGTCGTTTTAGCATTGATTGTTAGAGAAACTAGTAACATTCTCAGATTCCTTATCAAGGGATTAATAAACTGGGCACACTTAAACTTATTGAGTATTTTTATTTTAAAATAATCTCAAGCTACAGAAAAGTTGAAACAACAGTAATATAAATAAGGACATTCTCCTCCATAATAACAACACACACCTCCAAGTAAGTAAATAAAAATCTTAAAGCACCACTATCTAATCCCATCTTCACTCAGGTTTGCCAGTTGTCCCCGCCGTGTTTTATAGCAAAGGAATCCACTCTACCATTTCTCACTGAATTTTGTTGTCAAGTCTTTCTTCTGTTTTCCTTAAATTTAGAACATTTCTGGAAAATTTTTCCTTGACTTGTATATTATATAAACATCAACAGTCTCAATTTTTTCAAAGCATTTTGTAAAATAGGGGTTTTCGTTTTGTTTTAGTTAACTCATGAACTGTAGTTTTATTTAGTAGGTTACAGTTTATTGCCATCATTTATTCTGATGTTCATGTTGCTCAGAACTTAGCCAGTGGGAACTTTGTAGACAGTGCCTGTGCCTTTTTTCTTATTGTGTTAAAAAAAATCATAAAATTGACCATTTTAACGTTGCTAAGTATACATGTCAGTAGTTTAAGTCCCATGTCCTTTTGACATGCTCAGCATTCTTTGAGCAAATATTTCACTCATTCTGTACTTTTATGTCTAAACCCTGTAGTCTATCATTTCTCCAAGGAGTCATTACTTCTAGAGGGGAATGGTATTTAGAAATTAAAGTCTGGATTCTACAGGTACTCATTGCTGTTCCCAGGCCCTCTCAGAGGAAGAGTATATGTACACAAAATGTATGTCTATTTTTCTTCTATGTCTCCATATATTGGAAACATGATTTCATGCCACTATCTAATTCCAGGCCAATACCATAGAATGTGTTCCAGTTTTCTCTTATTTCATATTTGTACCTCTTATGTGAGATTAACTAACTGGTTTGCTGTCCTTAATATTGACACGTACTTGTTCGAACCTCTGTTCTTAATATTATTTGAGACCCCCAACCCCATACCCTTCTCTCCCTGCTTGGGCACTTCTCATTGGACTTCTAAATAGGTGTGCTCCTCACTTTGCTTTGGCTTGCATCTCCTATGCTGAGCTCAGCTCGATAGACATGCCTCCTCCCTTCGATAGGACTTCAACAATTTGCTTCAGTTTCTCTTACATGGATGTCCATCCTGCCAGGTTTTGACATAGTTTTTATAGAACCTTTCTGGGGGTGCCCTCCTTATCTATTAGTCTCTAACACCTGTCCTTTACTACCTACACCACCCTAGGAACTTCCTGGCGATCTCACTCAGGCTCTGACCACCCTAGCCAACCCGCTCTGATGTCCATTGTTTGGCCTCACCTAATGGTTTTTGAGCTGAAGTGTTCAGGAACGGGATTATATATTAAGCTGATAAGAACAGATACTAGATCTTAGCCAAAAGGTTCAGAAGCATGATAGGAAAGGGACTTACAAGTAAGAATTGTAATACCATCAAGGATCTCTGGAGTATAGTGACTTATATTTACTTGGTTTCCTTAACCTGGAAAAAAGAATGTCCTTTATTGGCAATCAGTGTTTAATGAAAAGTCCAGCTCTGTTGTTGTTAAATCTAAGAAGTATTTTAAAAGTACAAGAAAAAGAAAGATAAATCTTAATTTAAAAAAAAAGCATTAAAAATAAAAGCAACAGGGAAAGACTGAATTCTAGAGAAATAACTGTGGGGTGTTGAGAAATAGACTTAGAGTAATGAAAGAAACTGTTGCATTATGAGGCCTTTAGTGAAAAAATAGATCAAATATTTACTTCATGCATTTCTGAAGATATTACTGTATATGCAGTTGTTAATGTTTTATCATTTTGGGCACCAGTCATCATGGAAGGGTATATTTTAATGTTGTATTGTAGAACAGTATATTTCATAAATTCACACACCAGGACAGAAGAACATTAAATTAATTTCAAGCCTTCAAGGATTTTTTTTTTTTTCTAGAAAATTAACTCCTCTAGAACTCGTCAATCTCTAAACATTGTAGTTAAGAGGCTTACAATTATGTACATATGAAAATGAAATTGTCCTCCTCTCCTAGGCTCCCTAATAGTATCTGGGTGATTTTCTACTCACCCAGACTGAAAATGTCTGTATGATCTTTAATCCTTCCTCTTTACCATGCTGCTCACTTTCAGCTTTTTTTTTTTTGCTGTTAGTTCTGACAGCTTACATACCTGCCATGCACTCTTTATATTCTATTACTACTGCTACAGGCTTTCATTATTTTTTATGTGGTGTTTTGCTTTAGTCCCAGTTCCATTCATTGCATACATAGCGTATAATAAACATTATATGAGTACATTCTACGTCTTTGTCTTTACTCTGCCTACAGTGTCTCAGACTTAAAGGGAGCTAACCTAAACGCCTGTAGAAGTCAAGCTCTGGTTTGCTAGGGAGTGGGCTGTAGTGAATTCAGTGCCTGCCTGTTGGGTTGAATTGGGAGCACATTGTTGCCAACTAAATCTTCCAGCCTTGAAGCTGTAAATTCCTATTTGTATGTGACATCTTAAATACTTTTCACGTCTGTTCTAGATACCTCCCAACAAAAACAAGAGTAGCGGTTGCATTTTAATATATGTAGGACTCTGTGAAGTTCTACAGTAAACACACCTGTTTAAGAATCTGAACTCTCCTTAGTCTGGCCTAAAAGGCTTTTTACTGAGGTAGGAGCTAAGAGTTGATAAGGAGAACAGTGGCTTGTTAGCTGAAACAGCCAAAGCTAGCAAAAACCATAGGAAATCCTGTTAAGAAAAATATTTCTGGTGGACCCTAGTGGCCTAATGGACATGTCCGCCTCCTATGGCCGAGTGCATTCTGTGTGCATCCCGAAGAGACAGGGTTTATGGCCTGGGACTGCCTAAGCAACCAAGATGAACAGCTAACATAAAATTATAAAGTGCTTCTAAATAAATACTGTGCTTTTCTTGTCCCTTGTCGAGAATGTGCTGACACCACAGCTGCAAAAATAAGTTAGCCGAGATACCTGAAACAGCCATGTAGAAACCGCTGAACTACAAAACCGAGGCACTGCTCTCACTGTTTGAGACTGGCCTACCTCACTGCTGTCTTAAGAGTGTACTCTGCTTAAATAAAACTTCTCATTTCTCTGGCACTTTGAGTTTGTCTTGAAATTCTATTCTGTCACAAACTCAAGAACGTGAGTAGAACTTCTGGGTACTTACCCGAAAGATACAAGATCACTAATTCACAGAGATGTATGCATCCCCATGTTTAGTGCAGCCCTATTCACAATAGCTAAAGAACTGGAAACTGCCTAAATGCCCAACATCAGATAAATGGATAAAGAAGATGTGGTCCATATATACAATGGAATACTGCATGGTCCTTCAAAGAGATGAAATGCTATCACTTGAATCAACATAGATGGATCTAGAGGGGATTATGCTAAGTCTAGTAAATCAATGAAGAAAGGTAGATACTAGATGACCTCTCTTATAGGTGGAATGTGAATAGACAAAACAAAGGAACAGACAAAACAAAACTAACACTTGGACATTTGCAGTAGAACTGAGGTTACCAGTAAGGAATGGAACAGCGGGTGGGGGTGGGGGGTTGGTGGTAAGTGCTGGTAGAGCCCTCTGGGCCTGGTGAAGAACACAGTGATTTGGTGGAGGGCAGTGTATATTGATGTGTATTTGAGGAATGGGGAAACTGTACATGTGGGGAACCTACACATGTGTTTATATTGATTTGTGAAACAAAGTTACCGTAATAAAAAAATTAGGGGGGAAAAAAAAAGAACCTGGATAGAGAACCCTGGTTGCTAAGTCCTGATAGGACTGAGGGTTCAGACTAGGGTGGAAGTCAAGGTCATCCTTGGCAGAGACTGAGGTCTTGTGCCGGGCTACACTCAAGTCAGGACTGAAATCAGACTTGAGGAACCATAGCTCTCAGCACCAGTGACTGGTGTCCTGCCCTGAACCTTGCCAGGCCCACTGGCCAAACCTCTCAGATCAATCCTCCATGGCCTCTCTAGTGACATTTACCACTCGACTCCAGTTTACCATTCACTGGTGTTAGAAAGAACTTGCCAGATAACATCTTATTTCTGGGGTTTTTTGATTATTCTCTTAGCGTGGAATGCCCCCATGTTCACCTCATTCTTCACTCCGTTAATCTTTTCCTAGCTTTCTCATGTACGTTTCCATAACAATGTATTGTGCCTCTGTTATAAAGTTATTAGTTCAGTTTCTAATTGTTCATGGACTGGACTTGTCTATTTTCATTAAACTGGACCTTCCTGAAAACAAAGACGTACTCATATGATGCCATGCCCTTAGCACAGTGCCTAGTGGATGTGTAATAGACAGTGCTGGAATGAATGATTGAC